>APFE031699737.1:72238-95855 GCA_000404065.3 Pinus taeda | reverse complement strand
ATTATTTGATTAATATAGAGCTCTTGATATTTTTTTGTGCACAATAATCTCTACTCTCCTATCTTAACAAAAGGTAGAGTTTAAAAATAATATAATAATACAAGTGGGAGGCCATTTTTTGAAATAGTATAATTATCTTTTCTTATGGATAAGAAATATTTTTTTATGAACATGCCCCTTTTTAAATGTGGATATTAATATAAGTAAACATCACATTTGAAGTAGTGATGCAAAACTATTACTTGTTGAATTTCTTAATCATTTCTATAGGGAAATGTTGGCATTCCCATGGTTGATCAAGAGGCCAATCACAATACATGTCATGAATTCTCTTTGTTTAAGAAAGACTTGTCCCTGGTTGTTTCCTCTTGCTTGGATAACACTTCCTTACTCTTTCGTAGCATTTTTGTTACTTCTCCTCTACAAATAATTTGTGATGTGCATTAACTATGAGTTTACTTTTTCTTACATTTTTTGGACTAAATAGTTTCACATCCCTTTTACCTTATGATTGATATGTTTTCCATTAAATATGATCAAAAGCACTGAATATATCATCAAACATTTCTCCTTCTCAAAAGTAAAAATCATATCATAAATCATTTTTCCTTTTAATATTGTTAATAATAAGAAAATTTATTTTACATGAATATTATTAATTAAATGGGCACTCTTTTACTTTCAATCTAAATCATCTCCTTTCTTTTCTATCTAAGTCAACTACTTTTGGCCTTCCAGACAATTACCCTTCATATTTAAAAAAAGTCTACTCGAATAAGTTTTTTATTTTTAGGAAAAGTCGGCTCGAATATAGTTAAAGTTTCTATTGAATAAGTCTTTTATTTTTTTAAATGACTTTTAAATTGTATATAGAGCGAGTTTTATATATACATAATTTTGTTTGGGATTAGAGTATAAGAAATGTACAGTCAAACCTCCTGACTTAATTGTTAAACCACATCATCTAACATAAATAAACTAAAATCTTTTTTGTTTATTGTACATCATCTAACATATATAAACTTTTTTGTTTTTTTGTACATCATCTAACATAAATAAACTTTTTGTTTTTGTCCTTACTAGTCTCATGAAATCATTCATATTTTTTAAACACATTTTTTAAACACAAAGTAACATGGTTGGATTTTTTATCAATTGATTTTTTTATCAAACCAATTGCCAATGCGAAGTTTGATTTTTTTATCAAACCAATTGCCCATGCATGTGGTCACCTCACGGCACGTTTAATTGAAAACGATTTCGTTCGAACATAAATTTCGTTTTAAACTCTCAAGCTAATTCAGTCAACACCTACGCGAGAAATTTGTGTTATTAAATATAGGCGGGGCGAATCTTCCCAGTTGCCATGGGTAGAATCACAGCCCATATAGAATCAATCCTCTGGATTAAGATTATATTCATATTCATAACTGAGCTAAGTCTGCCTGCATATTGCACATGAATATAGTTATCCAAGGACTGTGCGAATATTCAAAAATGGGAAAGAGCACTCTGTTACTCATTTCTCTGCTGCTAAGCTTCTCTGTATTTATTACTCATACTGCTGCTAAACATCATCATCCTCTGGATTCGCTCACCGCATCTGAATTCAGACATGTTCGTCGGCTCGTGCTCAAGTCTAAACTCGGCTCACACAAGAACTTAAGCTTCCAATATGTGGGTCTGCAGCACCCCACAAAGAGGCTGTGTATAAGTCGAAAGAATCTTACTGCAGCTTCTATTGTATATGACAAAGTCTATCATGGATTTGGGTACCCCATATACATTGGATGAGCAGGTCAAAGCTTCTGAGTTGCTTCTCATCTACCCTCCATTCATACGTTCCATCAAGAGCAGAGGTCTCGAGATCGAACCCGTTGTTTGCGATACGTGTTCGGTTGGATGGTTTGGTGAAAAGAAGCAGGGCAAGAGAGTAATAAACATCCTCTGCTCCTATACCAATGGGACTGTTAATATATACGCTCAACCTATTGAGGGGATCACAGTAGACCTAGACACCGTGACAGTTATTGGGTACAGCGATGATAAGAGAATTCCAGTACCCAAAGCAGAAGGGACTGATTACAGATTCTCGGCTCGGAAGCCGCCCTTCGGCCCCAAAATCAATCCAATCTCAATAGAGCAGCATGAGGGGCCGGTCTTCAGAGTTGAGGGTCATATCGTGGAGTTGGAAATTCCATATTGGTTTCGATTTGAGAGCCAGCCCTGTTATCACGGCAGCAGACGTGTTCGATGCAGAGAAGGGGAAATTCAGAAGTGTGATGTACAGAGGTTTTGTGTCTGAAATGTTTGTGCCTTACATGGATCCAACGCAGGATTGGTATTACAAAACATATATGGATGCTGGGGAGTTTGGTATGGGGTTAAGCTCGTCTTCGCTTGAGCCATTCAATGATTGTCCTCGAAATGATTATTACATGGATGCATTCTACGCGGGAGCCGATGGAGAACCAGTGAACATATCCAATGCATTCTGCGTTTTTGAGAGGTATGCGGGAGATGTTTCATGGCGTCATACAGAAGTGGCGATTCCAAACGTGGTGGTAAGTAAATTTTAAGTTATTTGACTTTGAATTTCTGAAACTTTCTAAAGCTTTTGTTCTAGCGCCGACATCGCCCAGTTCTAACCAGGTCTATGCTTTTGCTCTAATTACAAAATATATGAAATGTAATAACTAATTATTTATAAAAAATTATTAATTAACGTAAATAAACTCAAAATTTATAACAAAATTTAAATTTATTAATAATAAAACAAAGAAAGCTATTTTTTTTTTTCAAGGAATCACTTTGTTATCAAACTAATTCTAGCTAAATATACAACTAATTCTAGCCTCATATACTAAGGGTGTTGAGGAGAATTGAACCCATGACTTCCTAATAACAAGGTATTTTAGAAGCATTACCTCAACCAATTGAACTAACCTTCAAGGCCAAAGAAAAAGGCGATTTAAAAATATGTAAAATATTATAGTAATCTTATAAATAATAGAATTTGTCTAATGAATATAAACCGTTTCATAGGTGAATTAGAAATATAATTGAATGTCACACTTAAAATGTTGATTTAATGTTATCACTTGTTGAATTTCCTAATTATCTCTAAATAAGATGGATTTGTTTTTTTTTTTTGTCAAGTTGTCTGTGATCTTCCATGCTTGACCCGTGGGTTGAGGAACCCAGAGGCATCTAATCCGTCAAAGTCACCTTGCTTTTATTACCATTCTAATATTACTTTTATCTAATATGTGCTTGACCTGTGGGTTAAGGAACCCAAATGCATCTAATCCGTCAAAGTCACCCCGCCTTTATTACCATTCTAATATTATTTTTATCTAATCCGTCAAAGTCATCCGACCTTTATTACCATTCTAATATTATTTTTCTTCAATATATTCCCATACCTTATATATATCTATTGTAAGTAACCTCTCATGAACCACCTTTAAAATAGATGATTTATTATTAAACAGATATATAACCTTTATGATTAATAAATTAACACAAAAAGATTTATTTATAATTTAATAAATTAAACGAAAAAATTAAAATAATAAAATAAATTAATGAATTATAAATATATTTTAAATAATTTTTACAAATATATTTCTGATTAATAAACCATATATATTTTACAAATATACGCCTGAAAAAAATAATATAATATAATTTTAATTTAGTTTATATTTTTAATTATCTCTAAATTATCATAATAAAAGTTGATATTTTTAATATAAATTTAAATATATTTATATTACCCTAATTTATTTTATATAAAAAATATGATATTTCAGTATAAATTTAAAATATATATATTAGTCTATTTTATTTTTATATAAAACCATTAGAAGATAGATTAGATGAAGAAATATTTTATATTTTTTATAGAAAAATATACCTTTTCACAAGATTATATTAAAAAAATATATAACAAATTTATATCTATTTTTTTCAAAGTGGAGATTTACTATGACTTCAACATACAATTAAATAAAAAATATAATAACATTTTTTTGAACTGAGCTAAATTATGTTAAATTTATATATATAAAGTCATACATGTCTATAGATTTTAAAATTTATATGGCTGAATATTCCTAAATAATTAAATTAAATTAACTTTTATTTTTGTTTTATAATATCTATATATAGATTGAACGATTTGTGGTTTGTCGAGTAACTTGTATAATGGAAAATAAACGTCTTCTCAATTTTGAAATATTTATGTTTAATTGGAAAATTTGAAAGTGGAGAGAAATGTTTATACATTTATTAAAATTTGAAATTATGATTTAGAATAATATGACATGTTGTATTAAATAAAAAATTATAATGTTATTTGTCGGAATTGAATCCGTTTGAGGAAGATCTTAATCATTTTTCCTAATTAATTAAGGTAAATTTATCTTACTTTCTCTCCAATTAAAAAAAAATGCAAATAAAGTACTAATAAATGTAAAAATTTATGAAGTCAAATTTAGATTAAGATAGCTTCAATTATTTGGTATTTCTCTACTTAATGACGGTATGTATTTGCTTTATAAATTTCTAATTGTTTTATATGCCTAATTGTGTGTAGATCACAGAGGTAAGACCAGAGGTAACATTGGTGGTGAGAATGGTTTCCACTGTGGGAAACTATGGCTACATGTTCAATTGGGAATTCAAGACAAATGGAGCCATCCATGTTCAAGTAAGTAATGTCCTAATTTGTTTAAAGAAAGTCATGATGGTCATATCACATAAATGTAGAACATCAAAATCATGAATTTCCTTTTTTTGTTTAATAACTACAGGTGGGACTATCTGGTATTTTGGAAATGAAGGGTTCAAGTTACACAAATTTGGATGAAGTATCAAATTTAGAAATATATGGGAGTCTATTAACTGATAACATTATTGGTGTTTTCCATGACCACTTTCTCACTTTCCATCTACACATGGATGTGGATGGTATTCACAATTCATTCGTGGAAGCAAAGTTGAAGAGAATGGAAGTTCCTCATGGCAAGTCTCTTAGGAAGAGCTACTAGGGAGTGGATAGAAAGGTTGCTAAGAGAGAGGATGATGCTTAGATCCTCTTTGATGTCAAGAAATCTGCAGACCTTTTGGTAGTGAATCCACACCATAAGACTAAAGTGGGGCAAGATGTTGGGTATAGATTGTTGCCCAGCTTACCTATTGCTAGTATTCTCTCACTAGATGATTATCCACAAATTCGAGCAGCGTTTACCAACAATGATGTAAGCTACTGACTATAAGGTTTCTTATTATTATTATTTTTTTATTATCAAAATCCATGTTTCTTCTTTAATTTTTCATTAAAAATCATAATTTTCATGTAGGTTTGGGTTACTCCATACAATTATTCAGAACAATGGGCTGGGGAACTGCACGTGGATCAAAGTCGAGGTGATGATACATTAGCCACATGGCCCAAAAGGTGAACATTACACCCCTTTTTTACAATTGAAAATGCAACTTTTGTGCGTATGTGTGTGTTTGTGAATTTATACTAACATTCATCTAATTAATGTGATTACGAATAATAGGAATCGAGAAATTGAAAAGGAGGACATAGTTCTTTGGCATACTATGGAAATCCATCATATTCCTTGTTAAGAAAATTTTCCAGTTATTCCAACTATATCTGCGTCATTGGAGTTGAGACCTGCCATTTTTTTTAAAGTAATCCCATTCTCAAATTACGACCTATATCTTCGACAATGTTGCCAAATTGTACAAAGAAGGATTAAGTTAATTGTTTCAAATTACTCTATATCTATGTTTAAATAAAACGAGAAATAGTACAAATTTTAAGATTAAATAAACATTAATCGTCATGATATTTTATGATGATTGATGAAGAATGTTTAGGGAATTGTTATGATCAATAAATTACTTGGATATGTTTGTAAGCATTAAAATTCATTCATTTATGAACTAATGTTCAATGAACATGGTGTCCATTGTATTGAGTAATATTTAAATTATATATCAATAACATTTATTCACCATGAATTAAAGTGAACATTTTCAAAATCCGTGTGAGCGCACACAGGGGGTAATTGATTTAAATTGAAATAGGCTAAAAATATTTTTTTGACGAGTTTAAATAGTTATTTTCTTTGAATAATTTTTATAACTATAACTTAAATTTGGTTATAAAATTATTTGTAAAATTACAAGTTTTCGATACTTAAATTGTACTTTTGAATGTATAAATGGAATCCATATTCTAAAAATCCCATGAAACACTTAGATTATATAGAGTCAATAACTCAAATTTTCAATTCCAACAATTTCTAACCAAAACTTGAACAAAATATACCCAGGAAAATACAAAAATATAAAATGTATAAACTACGCTATTCTTTTTATCATCGATCTCTTTTTTTAAAGGTAAAATGTTTGTTTTCCTAACGTAATAGATTTTAGTTGCATAAATGTTTTACCTTTTTAATGTAGTATTACACATTTAAATATTCTTTTCATTATCAACATAACATGCAAAACTTAATATGCGTTACATAATATTCCCCCCTAGCCCCACCCTAATAATATGGTTTCCATAATATCTCCTTGCACACCCACCCCACCATCATAATGTGTGTGGCAGGGGTGGATAGTATTCCCAACATATTATGAGGTTAAGGATAAGCATAGATTTTATGAAAAGTATGATATGCTTGTCATTATAACTCCCTCCACCTTGACCCTCACATAATGAGGGTGCGGTAAGATTTATTGTGCCTAGCATAATATGAAGTTGGGGACGGGGGAAACCATCATGAAAAGATTAATATGTTTAGAATAATATCTTCCTCCACCCAAATTTTCCTATGCTTTCCATAATATTTCCCTATTTTGCATAATAACTCTCCCCACCATTTACCCCCACCCTCACGCTCATAATGAGGGTTAAGGGTAGGGGTGGGGATATCTTATGTGAATCATATGTGAGTGAGGGTGGAGGGAGATATTATTCCAAGAATATTATGCTTTTCATGATATCTCCCCCCATCCACAGCCTCATAATATGGGAATAGTATTCCCCCATTCCAGTCATGTGATGGGTTAGGGTGGAGTAAGATTGTGCCCAACATATTATGAGGTTGGGAATGGGAGGAGATATTATGAAAAGCATAATATGTTTTTCATAATATCTCTGCCTAGCCCCACCCTCACCCTCATCCTATGGAGAGAGATATCATGCAAAGAATATAATGAGGATGGGGGTAGAGGAAGATATTATGTAAAACATGTTGGTGGGGAGAGATAATATAAAAAATAATAATATGATTTGCGTAAAATATCTCCCACCCCCATTATGAGGGTGAAGTGGGGTAATATAATTACGACGGTGGAGGTTGGAGGAGATATTATGAAAATTTTTAGAAATATGTTGTCATTGATTGCAACAGTGGAGAAGATGATTGGAAAGGCACAGGTGGTTGCAAACAAGATCAACTCAAGTATGGCAAGGGAAATGAAAGGTGAAACAAATTTGAAGTTATTTTCAGATCAGTAGATATTTCAACAGAGGAGCAAGATGCTAACATTTTGACAAAGGCATTGTCAAAGTGTAAATTCGAGTTCCATAGAGACAGGATTGGGGTGGCAGATAATCCCTTTCTTGTTGAGAGGGAGCTTTGAAATATGGCAACAAGAATATTCCAATTTAATTTTTCCTTGAATTAAATTGTGAATTAAAATTGAATTTAGTTTTAACAACTACTTGGAAATAATTTATTTATTTATTTTAAATTAATTAGTTGGAGAAATTCAAGTTAGAAGTCTTTCTGAAGTCATTGCAAGATTATCCCTTAAATTAAGGAGATAAGATTGAGTTATATTTGAGTTGTAATTAGTTAACACAGTTTACTGAGTTAAGTCCAGTTAAATTAGTTCCAAATTGTTTGAGGAACTAATAGTGATTTAATAGTTAGTTGATGCATTAATGCACTCAACTAGTGCTACTCCAGTAAACTGAAGATTCCCTCATTAGAAACTCATGCATGTTTATTCTGAGAAAGACCTAGTTGAGATTAATGTTCAAGGACAGTGTACTATCAGTTACATGTGTTTTTATCATGGAGAAAACTCATGCATATAGTAAAGGATTCATCCTTGAGGATTGCGCAGTTTTGAAGGCTTGTTTTTCCACTTGGTAAAATGCTAATCATCCACAAGGAACAACACAACAAAATAGGAGCTTGGAGGGCAGAGAGGAAGGCTGGAGAGAAGCCAAGATTGCCTATGAGCATCTATGAGGAATGTACTGAGAGCTGGCTAGCTGTGAGAGCTAAGGCTTTGTATAATTCCTATGTACTTCCACCATGTATGATAATACAATAGTGTAAGGTTTTTATCTGAGACTTTCCCCAAAATATTTTTCATGTGTATTATGCCATTGATTCTTCTTCTTCTGGTTATATTGTTTAGCTTGATCTTTAAGCTTCCGCAAATTGATAGTAGAAGTAGGTTATAGTAATCTACTTTGATTTATATTGCATTATCAGGTTAACCTATCACAAATTTTCTATAGGATCTATTACATGATGTCTTAAAAAAATAGAAAACAATGACATTATAAGTTTATGTTGCATTGTGAAATTTGAAAAAGAAATTAAAAACGATTACCTAGTATTATTGTATCTAATAAGGAAGAAAAAAGAATTATATGACATTTTTACATTTAAAGTAAGCTAGAGCCCATTATGAAGCCCCTTGATGGGGTGGGTGAATAGATAATAACACAAAGATAATAAAAACAACCACATTAAAATATGATAAGATATGATAGAGCACAAACACATTTTGTCACGTTACAACATTTGAAAAATGAATAAAATAGTGTTATCTACCAATATTGCATTCAAGAAAGAAGATGAGAGAGTTATGTCAAATTTTTGTATTTAAAGTATAATACTTGAGATCTTTTAAGTTCGGTTGTGATATTCAGAAATGAATGAAGGAAGATATGAATATTATGTAATATTATAATAAATATAAATAAAATAATTTTGAATGAATTATTTAATATGGATTTATAAATGTATTAAAGATTAGATATTAATGTCACATGATATAAAATTTACAATAAAGGTGTCAGAGTATGTAACTCTCACTTGTCTTAATATATGTGTGATCATATTTAATTATTGAATTATTGATTATATTGTTTATAGAGCTAGTTTCTACAAGAAGAAGTGTGTTCCTATTATTTAGGATATTCTTGAGGCCTAATTGATTTCAGAGATTCTGTCAAAGTAGTTAAGTTCCTAAATTGGCACGTGGCTGAGATATTTTCTCAATTTAGTGATTGTGTATCTGAGATAGTTTTCCTATGTTGAGACAAGGCTCGTTTTATTTATATGTGTAACATTATTTGATTAAAGTGGATTTCTCAATACTTTTGTGTGTACAAACATCTCAACTCTCTCATTTTAACATGGTATCAGAGCTGATTTGGGCCTAAATCCCTCAAGAGAGGACCCAAAAAAAATAGAGAGTAGAGATGTTTATTAAGTGTGGTTTTGTGTTATGATTTTCAATAGTGTGTTATTTATGTTTTGTCCATGAGAGAAATAGATTTACTGCTTGTAATATGAGGAGAAGGAGACATCTATAAAAAATTATTCA
Organism: Pinus taeda; assembly: GCA_000404065.3. Lineage (NCBI taxonomy): Eukaryota > Viridiplantae > Streptophyta > Pinopsida > Pinales > Pinaceae > Pinus > Pinus taeda. The sequence goes on along the minus strand of APFE031699737.1, from coordinate 86,189 downwards.
CTGTCAAAGTGAGAAGAGGGGTTGATTTCATAAGGAGTAGCAACCATGTAAATCAGTTATCACAATGTGAAGAAGAAGTAGGAATTGCCTGTAATTATTGAGAAAGAGCAACCTAATCCCAGCCATAAGCCAATTTGGGTTTAAAAGGGAGCCCACGTGCAAGATAAGATCATTGCAAGAAAATAGGAGGAGGCCCAACTTGTTGTGCTTCTTTGTTAATGCAAAGGATAGAGGAATGCAAGTTGAATTTGTTCTCACAATACTTTAATCTCGTTGGAGCACCTTGGGTTTTGTATTTGAAAGGAGGTATGGATGTTATCAAAACCTAGATGAGGATGAGTGCAGAGAGCTCATTGAATCCATGTTTGAGAAAGGAGCTATTGCCATAGATTTTTCGACAATTGATGAGGCACATAAGCACCATGCAATGATTTGCTTATTGTCTTTCCATCTAGTCCATTGGATATTATTTTATTCTTATCCAATTGGACAAGATGTAAAGGAAATAATTCAATCATTAACTTATTGCATGGTGATTAATATTTGTGTTCTGTATGATCCTATTTTTAGATATCATGTACGACAACCATGCAAAGATGGAGAATTTATAACCACGTGGTGAAAGTTAGAATTTATAACCTTTTTTTGCCACATTTTGTGTCCACATTTGCATCTCATTTTGCACCTAGATTTTAGTTTGAATTTTCATCTAGTTATGCATCATTTTTGGCATCCTTGGTTTCACCCTTTTTCAGTCCCATTTTTCATTTTGTTTTGTGTCTTTTCTTACATCCTTTTTCCACCCAATTTTGCATCCTAATTTTACACCATTCGTTTCATATTCATTTTGGTGTCCATTTTGCGTCCTTGTTTGTGCCCAATTTGATATCCTTTTGTATGCCCTATTTTGTTCCCTTCTTTGTGTCTAGTGTTGCACAATTTTCTATTCTATTTTAAAACCCTTTTTGTGTCATTGTTTGCATCTTGTTTTGATGGCTAGTTTAACATCCAATTCTACTCCCAATTTTGCATCCATGGTTACATCCACTTTTGGCTTCTTGTTTAGAGTTTTACTTTTATTTCCATTTACAACCCCCTTTATGGGTTCATTTTACTAATTTCAATTACATAGTGAAATATATTACAGTTTCTAAATATCAGTTTGTTGTAGGATTTAATGAAGTTTTAGATCAACAAAAAACTCTCTCATTTTATCGTGGAAACCTAGGATGGACCGATTAAGAGAAAGGTTGTTCTAAGGCTCAGGATTCTTAGTAGATCAAGATGTAGAGTATAGATTAAGAAAAAGAGAAGGAATTCCTGTGAGTCCTCACATGCAGGTCTTGTTGGAGTTTTTTTGTGTAGCTGGGAAGTGCTCCTAGCTAGCTCCAAAGCTTGGTCCCACACATAAGAAACATATCAGAAACATATAAATATTACTGAATAAATAAATATAAACCAAAATATCATACATTCATTAGTTAAATAGAATAAGTAAAGAATGAATAGCAGCATATGGAAGAAAGAACAACCAATCTATATTAATAAAGGAGTTGGAGGAAAGTTACAACCATCAGATGTAGCAACACCTCCCCCACCTCCTAGCTCCAAAACTCTCCTTCTCAAGATAGATCTACAATACAATAATTCCCATCATTTTCTCAATGGCCAAGCCTCCAATATATAGGAAAGTGAAGGCTATGAAGATTTCCCAAATTCCTCATTAGTTCAATTTGGGAAAAAGATTTTGGGTGAATAATGTTTCCTCATATAAAATGGAATATTCCACTTTTTAGACGCTTTTGTGCTTAGGAAAAAGCTTCCCCATGCTTTATGTCTCTTTCTCGGTTTTGTATGCTTTTCTTTTTCGGGAAAAAGCTAAATATGAGGATAAAGAGATCACATTCCACCATATGAGTTTCCGAAAGTGAACAAGAGTGTCGAATTCTAGTTAACTCGAGCTTTTTTCGTATTGAGTGAGAATTTTGGTAACAAAAGTTAGATGAAGGGGACAACTTGTTATAAACTAGGATAACGTGGTTGTCATGGTACATAACTTGTATTATAGTCTTATACAGTCTAGGAGAAAGGTGTATTTCAACCAATAACATAGTATTCTCCTCCAAGATGATGAGGAGGTATTTTCATGTACAACACTTTTAAGAATATATCACAATTCAAATTGATAACTTCATATTTTTAAACAAATTTAAGAGTAATTGACAACATTCTTAAAAAAGATAGCAGTATCCTCATATATAACAATTCTCCATCAAAAAATCATTAACAATTTTCAATATACATATATGGCTACTAAATCAACACTTATCTCAAAGATTATTATTCCAAGGTAAATTCACAACTTTACATCCAAAAATAGTAATAACATCATACATAATGATTCTCCATAAAATATCATTGACAATTTTTAACACATATATAAACTAACAATATAATACTAATAATATCCTCATCATCTTTAATCAAATCAACTAAGATTCAAATGTGTGATTATCAGATTAAATCTTTCTTGAACGCCATTATTCTAAGATAAATTCACAACATCTATAAAAAAATAGGAGTCTCATCATACACAATAATTCTTCATAAAAACAATGTAAACAATTTTCAACATATTCATAAGGTAACAAGATAGTACCGATAGTATCATCATCATTATTCGAATCAACTAAAATTCAAATGTATGATTACCATATTAATACATCCCAACTAAATACAAAAATAACGCATGATCATCATCCATACCATCCTGATAATATCATCCACATAATCATCACCAATGCCATCGCCATCCTCATCATCATTGTCTCTGATATATGATGTAATCTAAACATAATCTGTATCATCATCTTCGTGGTCATTACCTGTAGCGTTTTGGAAAAAAAATCAATATTGCATATTAGTACTAATTTTATAGCATAATGCATATTTTTATTACAATGCTAACCATAAAATTAGGTGGGACATAATAACATTTAATAGTAATAAAAAATAAAATGAAAATATGGTTTAAGGTATATTGGAGATCCAACTAAGATTACACTTGTAATTCACATTAAGTAGTAGAAGCATTTTTTAATGCATATGATGTAGGTACCCATTTGTTATTCATATTATATTGTGAATGTTTCTTATGATGTCCATGCATGTTTGGTAAAGTAAGAGTTATTGGAAGCTTTATTTCAAATCACAATTGTAATTTAGATTAGAAATAGAAGAAATTTTAAGAAAAAAAGAAAGTCACATGAAAAAGTAAATTGTTTTTAATGAAAAATATGTCGCATACAATATGAATTTCACATGAAATATTGAGTTGTTTTTAATGCATGTACTTTTCTCTATGATAAAATGGATCCCAATGTTCGTTCAAGGACAAATTCTCACAAATAATTACTTCATTTTATCCATTATCACACTTAATCCGTTATACTTAGTGACGACAATGATTCCATTCAAATTTCTTTAAACTCCCTAAATGTAATGTAAGAGAGAAAACTCCACAACCACGACCATGACCGCAACCCCCTCCCTTGCCTCGTCCACCATCAGAGATAATGAAATAGGAGTTATGACCACGATAGAAACCCCTCCCTTACCTCCTGTCCATTATCAGAGGCATTGAACTTGCAATTAAGAGTACTCATGTTTTCTTTGCTCTAATTAATCTCCAAGGAATCAAAACTTGATCAATATATCAAGGACTCCATCAAGGAATAGATATATCACAGGTGAAGATCAATACGCTTTTCCAAAAGAGTGTGAAATAATAGTTATCTCTATTTTATGAAATAAGTCGAGTGAGTAGAATGAATGGTAGCAAACGCTTACGAGGGAAAGGAAGATTTTTTGTTTGTCCTTATTTCTATTATTATTTTTGCTTCTTAGAATGGAGGGAAGTGTTTAAAAATATTCTAAAAATTATTTTAAATTAAAAGAAATATATATTTTTCTTATGTTTTGTCTCTTTTTTTAAAGATATATATTTTAGTTTTAGAATTTTTTTATTTTCTAAAAAATATATTATGTTTGTTTTTATAAAATATTGGATTTTAACAACACTTCCATTCCATTCTAAAATTTGTGATGTTATGATATAAGTTTAATTATATAATATATATATATAAGTATATTATATATATATTATTATATTATATATTAATAATTCGATATATATATTATATATTATATCGATCTATATATATATATATATATATATATATATATTTATTATATATATAATATATATTATATTATAATATATATATTTATATATATTATTATATATATATCTTATATTATATATATATATAATACTATATTATACTTAATGCCATGTGTTTTGTCACTGAGATGCGTATTAGACATCTCTTCCTTGCTAAGTTATAGAATGTGCTTGGGTTTATATAATGCAATAAAATTAATTCTGCCCTTCATTATATCTTGAGATGTTCGACTTGCACCTAATAAAACAATAAAGTTAAAATAGATTTTCCTTTTTCCTTTGTAGATCTTTGAACACATTAATCTTGCTCTTATTAGATTAATTAACTTATGGTGGACTTGAGTGGTCAATCCCATGAGTTGCATGCTTTTTAGTTTTCTGTTAGTGACATTTCTTAAACTTGATAACATGTTATTTAATGTTATGAAAATGTGTTATTGTCCATATTATTGTTAAATATTAATATTAAATATGTTGGTTTTGAGCATGGTTTAGAAAAATGTTCCCAAAAGGTTATAGATTGTATTTAATAATGTAATGATTCATTTCTTGATCAAATTATTTTGAATGTTATTTTTTTAATGATTCATTGATTGATGAAATTGTTATGGATATTTTTTTAGTATATTAACTTGTATGTAATAAATTCAAAAGTCACCTCTTTTTGAGATTTTCATTGGTCAATTTCCCTTAAGACCATCAACTTCACCATTCGGTTCTAGGTTAAGGAAATATAGAAGTCATGAAGTGGCATTGTCCAAGCACCTGAATCTTGAAACATGTTTTTTTAGTCACATATACTTCCTTTCTATGTAAATTCTCCATGAAAACAGTCTCATGGAACATGAGGGACCTCAATAGTAAAGGAAAACAAAGACTCCTAAAATAAAAATGGCACACAAAGCACCCATCAATAATGTTGATATAATAAATAAAAATATTAAGTGGGGTTCTACCTCATATAATTAGAAAATGGGGGACGAATTTCCAGGTAGTAGTGATTGATTCTTAGAGATACTTGGGTGGAATGGTTAATTTGGAATGATCAGGAAATCAAGGTCACCAATATGTTTACCTATTTTCACATTATGACAATAAAATTTTAGCTAATTGAAATCGAAGACTACTACCATGTATCCAATGTCTATGACTCCAATATCGCACATTGAAAACCTCTATTTCTCAATTCTATTTCGAGCACAAGTAATGTATACTCCCCATCTCCATGGATTATTTGGAGTGACTTCAATATTATCAAGTGTCTTGATGAAAAGAAAGGATGAATCATAATGTTTACCAAGAGATTTTGTAAGCTATACCATCAAAGCCCTAACCTAGTCTCCATTAAAGTTCTCAAGCATTGAGTCTTCAACCCACACATGTAGATCAATGAGATGTAATACATGTGTGTGTGGTGACTAACTTAATACACTATTCTAATAACTCTACAAACTTAAGTATTTCACTCTGTCACATAAATTGACCATAGTGTGACATAAGTAAACCAAGAGTAGATATGAAACCCTTAGGCAACAAACATTCCATAGATCCTTAATTAGGTTCTTAAATGCTGAAGTGAAAATGCAAGGGGAAAAGAAGACTTCATAATTTACCATCACAAGCATGTGATCAAGTGTGAATAGGAGTGTATATATTCATATTTTTTCCGAAGAGGGAGTGAATACATGAGTTACCATTCATTGGGCCTTATTTTTATTTCTTTTGATTTTTCTTATATATAGGACTTAGGGAAAAAGGTTTTCATAAGTTTGGCATAACTCATAGATATAACATTTACACGAATTTTCACTTCAACCTTAGATTTTAGAGTTAGATAAATCATTATAGTGTATCTTTAATGATTTTGGCTTTAACTTTTTTATTTTCTTTCATCACAAATGAAAAACAGAAAATATTTTGCCACAAATCTATGAATGCTTAATCATAAAGGCACCATGTGATGAGAAAAAAATAATGATGTTATTCTCTATGAAAATGAAGGGTATTCTTCAGAAACTATTATGCTAGTGGATATCTCCTCACTAGTTGATGAGTGAGTGTGGACACCATATTATCCATGTGTCATGTACTATGGCTAGGACTAACAGTTGTAATCCTAGTAAAGACACCATTAGGGAGAATGGTGGGTTGGATAAACATTTGGGACCAATATTCTTTGAGAATTTTTATTTTGACTAGGACTAACCACCATAAGTCAAGTACATTAATCCAAAATAATAATAGTCACGAGGTCTTGGTGTCAAATATTATGATAGTGAATTGGGAAATGATCATGTGAGGACATACCTAGTGAACATCCTGGTGGGGTAAGTGCCCAGAGACCTAGTGGTGTCCAAATTTATGCCTCCCAAACTTGTTCTCTAATCTAATGGAGACATAGAACTTTTTAGTCAAGGCCTTGATATTTTGACAATATTGGCTATGATTATGTAAATCATCATTGATTCTTATCAATACATAACCCTTCTTATATGAATATTTCAACTTGAGAGTACTTTTTTGTCTCATTATGAGTACCTTCCTAGTTTAGAGGGAGTGTCATCAAATTTATTATCATCATCATCACCACCATCGTTGTCATCATTATTGTCATCATTGAATTATCGTCATAATCACCATTCATGTCATCGTCATCATCATCATCATCATTATGGACATTTTCATCAATTGTTCATATTATTGTAGGCGGCATAAGAAATATCATCAACCCAAAAATGTTATGAGTGCTCGAACAGGGTTTTTAGGACACATTATATATGCAAGAGAAATAACAACTTTATTTTTGAGAGATGATTGATGATCATCATCATTGCTGCCATTATCATCATCATTATAATTTTCATCATCCCCATCATCATAATTAATGTAATTTCTATCATCTTTGTTGTCATCTTCATCATGAACGTCATAATAATCATTCATGCTATCATTGTTGTTGATGATGACCAAGATGAAAATAATGAAATGATGATTAGGTGATGATGGCTTGGAAGATAATGATTATGATTATGACCATGACAACATTTAAAAATTGGGAAGATTGGCCAAGGTCATTAGCATCATCATCATCATTGTCATTGTAACCCCCGTCGTCTTTATCGACATTGTCCTTATCATAATAATAACAATTCATGTCACCTTCATCATCTTCATTATCATCATCGTCATAATTATTGACATTGTCATCAGTTGTTCATAATTGTCAATGTCATAAGAATTGTCATCAATGCAAAAAATATGATGAGTGTTGGGAAAGGGATGCAAAAGTGAACAAAAAAAATGGGGGCAACAATAGATACAAAATTGGATGAAGAGTAGACACAACATAATTAGATGCAAAACAAGAAGGAAAAATTAACACAAAAGTGGATGAAAAAGTAGATGCAATAGTTGATGCAAACTTGGACACAAAATAGGATGCAAACATGGATGAAAAAGTGGTAGAAAACATGGGTGCAATAGTAGGCATAAGACTTAGCATAAATTGTGGTGAAATAAATGTGGATACAACAACGAACACAAAAAAGGACACAAAATTGGATGCAAAAAGGGATGTAAACATGGACCAAACATGAGTGCAATAGTGGACACAAAATTAGATGCAAAATTGGACGCATCAAAAGTGGATGTAAAAGTAGATGCAAAATGGGATGCAAAAAACATAAACAATATTTGATGCAAACTTGGACATAAAAGAGGATAAAAATGTGGATGCAAAAGTGGAAGAAAATGTGGGTTTCAATGATAGTCACAAGATATGGCACAAATTGTGACACAACAAAAGTGGATGAGAAAGTGGATGTAATATCTGACACAGAAAAAGGTGCAAACTTAGATGCAAGACAATATGCAATAAAGGATGTAGAAGTGGATTCAAACATGGGTGAAACAAGAGCAACAAATTGGATGCAAAATATGGACGCAATGGAAGTAGATGCAAAATAAGATACAAAATGAGATGCAAAAACCAACACGAAAGTGGATGCAAAAATAGATGCAATATTTGATGCAAAAGAGGATGCGAAGATGGATGCAAAATTGGAAGCAAATGTGGGTAAAAAAATAAGTACAAAACATGTTTCAAATTGTGTCATAACAAAAGTGGATGTAAAGATAGATGCAAAAAAATAAAAAAATTTAAGATGCAAAAAGGAATGCAAAACTGGACATAAACATGCGTGCAACAATGGATGCAAAATATGATACAAGAGTTGATGCAACAAAATTCAATGCAAAAGTAGATGCAATATGAGACACAAAACCTTATGCAAATCTTGACGGAAAAGTGGATACAAAAAGGGATGTAAAAATTGATGAAAACCTAGATGTATATGAGGATGCAATCATGGATGCAAATTTAGAAGCAAAAATGGGTGCAAAGGGAGGTGCCAAACTAGGTGCAAATTATGGCACAAGAAAATTGGATGCAATAGTAGACACAACAGATGGAAAAGAGGATGTAAATATGGATGAAAAATAAGATGTAAAAGTTTATGCAACAAAATTAGATGCAAAATTAGATGAAAAACTAGACACAAACCTCGATGCAAAACTTGGCGAAAAGCGGATGCAAAAAATAATGCAAAAAATGATTTTAAAAATGATGCAAAAGAGGATTCAAGAGATGATGCAAAAGTTGATGCAAGTGTAGGCGCAAAAAGTGGATGCCATAGAGGATGCAAAAGTTGGTGAAACAAAATTAGGTGCTAAACTTGATGCAAAACATGGTGCAAAAGATGGCACAAAACTTGGCATAAGACCTGGCATAAAACCTTATGTAAAATCTAGCGCAAAACCTATTACAATACCTGGTGCTAAACTTGGGGTAAGACTTGGTCCAAAACTCAGTGCAAATTTTGCATCAATATTTTCACCATATTTGATAAATGGACACAAATAACACCAAAAATGGGCTCTAGGTGCAAAAAAGGAAGCAAAAAGGGACGCTAATCACAAGGTTTTGTTGTAGTATAGGCACACCGCTACCAAATGGACTGATATATCTACGCTTTGTTATAGAGAACAATGAAATCAAGAGGCAGATTCAAGAGCTTTACAGAAAGGGAACATCAGACCAAGTTCATCACCATATTCGAGCCCAATCGTGTTGGTACAGAAGAAGGATGGGACTTAGAGACTCTGTATTGACTATCAGGTGTTGAACAAGATCAATGTTCATAATAGGTATCCAATCCCACAAATTGATGACCTTCTGGACTAGCTTAATGGGGCCAAAAATTTCAGCAAGATTGACTTGAATTTAGGTTACCACCAAGTACCGATCGAACCCTCTGATGTGTGGAAGACTGCCTTCAAATCCAAGGAGGGCATTTTTAAATAGTTGATCATGCCTTTCAGGTTAACAAATTCCCCCATAACCTTCATGAGGATGATGTGCGACATCTTGTGACCCTTCACCAACTCATTCATGGTGGCGTATTTGGATGACATTCTGATCTTCAATCAGAGTTGGGAAGAGCACCTCCACCATATTCGACAGGTCCTCCAAACCCTATGGCAACACAGGTTGTGTTCCAATTTGGAAAAATGCACTTTTGGTATGACCTAGGTTCAATTTATGGGGTGCATTATTGATGAGTGGTGTGTGAATGTGGACCTAGCCAAGATACAAGTCATTCGATATTAGCCAGCCCCAACCACTCGCAACTTTCTGGGCCTTTCCAACTTCTACCATAGGTTCATGTTGTGTTTCATTCATATCACTTGGCCCTTGATTCAAGTCACCAAGGGAGGAGTGAAAGAAAAGTTCTTTTGGTCCACATCTGAACAAAAGGTGTTTTCCGAGTTGAAGCATCACCTATGCTCTGCACTAATGCTCACATTACTAGACTTGCAACAACCATTTGAGATCAAGATAGATGCCTCTGACTATGCTATTGGTGCAATTCTTACTCTGCAAGGGCATCCAGTAGCATATCATAGTGAGACACTTTCATACACAATATGAAAGTATCCCACCTATGACAAAGATATGTATTCCATTATGCAGGCCTACTGACAACGGAATCATTACATTCTAGGGAAGGAAACGGTCATCCACATAGGCCATTGACCCCCGCAGTTCATACAAACACAAGGAAAGTTTCAAAATGATCACCATTAGAAATCGTCCACATAACTACAATAGTTCCATTTAAATATTAAGTATAAGCAAGGAAGCACCAATAATGTTGCAGACTACCTCAGCCAACCACCAGTCATGACGTTGACCACCGTGCTCAAATATTATAGGTATGAAACTACGGGGTGGCCGCATCTTTACAAGAGCGATCCAAAATTCGACAACACATACCAAACACTCCTGGAAGGCAAGCGAGTTCCAAATTTTCACCTCCAAGATGCACTGTTATGCCACCTATGACACCTTTGTGTTCCTTCAAGTGAGAATGCCAAGATGATTTAAGAGGCACACCACAGTCAAGTCATTGGACATTTTAGGGTAGAGAAAACAATGATAGTACTATAGAAGTATTTTTATTGGCTGAACTTCCAAGAGGATGTTGGGAAGTACATCAAATCATACACTGCCTACGTCAATTCCAATCCGACCATCAAGAAGAAAGGCCTATATACTCCTCTACCTACTACTAGCTGACCTTGGGAATCCATCTCCATGGATTACATGTCGGGCCTTCCTTCTACTAAGCATGGAAAAAACTATGTTTTCATGGTCGTCGACAGATTCTCTAAGATGGTCATTCTGGCGGCCTGTAAGAAGAATATCACAACAAAAGCCACTGCTAATCTCTTGTTGGAATGGTTGTGGGTACACTTTGGGATCCCACAGTCCATTATCTCAGATAGGGAGAACAGGTTCCTAAGTACATTTTATCAAGTCTCTGGTCAATCCTAGATACCAAGCTCACTAAGTCCACGACTTACCACCCCCAAATGAATGGCAAAATAGAGGTCGTGAATAGGATGATCATACACATTTTGTGCATGTACAACTCGAAGCATCCACGCACATGGGATGAAAGCCTTCCCTATGTCTAACACAGCTACAACAGAGCTCTCCATAGCTCAATTGGCCACAACCCTTTTCAGGTGGGATTGGGATTCTAGCCACTATGTCCCATTAATGTGGCCACACCATTTGAAGCTACTTCAGTAGATTCGACTCATGTCCAGTCTGAATCTGACATGGCTAACAACTTCATTGAGTGTATTCAACACATCCGCCAGTAGGTACATGACATATTAGATAGAGCCAATGCTAAGTACAAGCAGCGTCATGATCAACATCGGGTACCACACAAGTTCTAGGTGGTCAACAAAGTTTGGTTACATTTGCAAAAGGAGCACCTCACTAAGCCCCACTGCAAACTTTGACTGCTTCGATACGGGCCTTACACCATCACTAACGTTGTAGGGGACAATGCTATCGAGCTCAGTATTCCACCTTTCCTTGGCCTGCACCTAGTGTTCAATGTGGACTACCTTTGACAATACTTTCCACCATTATTGGACACATCACATAGTGTAGAACAACTCACGCCAACAGAGTTGAACCAATACTACATGGAACAAGGAACAATTGATTAGATCATGGACACACAAATTAAGAATACTTGCCAAAATGGGATGCTTAAATTCACTCGAAACCAGTTCCAAGTCGTAGTGTTCGTCATTCTGATTCCAATGCCAGTTGAATCACCTCAATCCAACATAGTATGCAAGTTACGCGTTCTGATTTTTTTGTAAAATAACTAAAATTTAACTTGCAGGGTTGACTAGGTTGTTGACTAGGCAGGTTGTACAATGAAATCATGAACTGATTACGCAGGGTATGGTGTCATATGGGTCAATCTTGTGCTAACATGTGGCTAGGTCATATAGGTTGGGTTGGAAGTTTGTGAATGGTTGTTGGTTTTTGAAGTGACCCAATTATAAGCTGCGACATGGCCCAATGAAAGGGTGCCACATGGCCCTCATTTTTTGGCCTAAAATTTTGTAATAGGGCCAAAGGGCCTTAGTAGTGTTTGACCCCTTAACCTACTATAGAATAATACCAATGTTTATTGTCACACCATGCAAATGGTTCTTAACAAGTATCGAAGCCTAGTCATATTTAAATTCATATTGTTGGCATGTTTAGGGAAGGGGGGTGGGCACTTGGCCCCAACCCCGGGTTTCATGGAATAGATGTGACCAAGAGCACACTGGAGTGGGGCGGGGCAAGCAATTATCTCAGGCCCCGAGACATATGGGAAGCCACATAACCAATGTAGGAGTTATGGTGGTGGGGATGGAAATATAGGCCCCGATCCCAGAAAAACAACCATAACCAACGACGAGAGTTATACGGAGGAGGTGGGCGCATAGCCCGACTCCCCATCTCATTGTTGGCACATGAATCATGTCAGCGTGTAGTTGGAGGGCTCAACGGAGGGGCATGTGCATAGCCTGTCCCCTAGCCACATGGTGCCCACGTGCTCAAGAGTGGGGCTAAGAAATCAGTGCCTAAGGCCTAATTGGTGTGATTAAACAAGTGAAATTTTACACCTTTATCGGCGGGATTCATGCCAAAAACACGAAAATTTGTCACTTCACCAAACCTCCAAAGGCAGGAAGCATTGTTGGGTTAGACAATTTGGTCAATTTGCAGGACAGATAACAAGGAAATGGAGAATGAGGCCTAACCTGGTCATTATTTGGCTATTTTGAGCCCCAGGAGAGCCTAGAGAGGGGTTTGTAGGTGTTTTGGATACAATGGTAGTGTAATTTTGCAATTTGAGCTATATAAACTAATGTAATTTTGCAATTTGAGCACATAATTTAAAGGCCCAACATTGAAAGTTGCACTTGGAGACATAGTCTGGGAGGGGTGAAATTTGTCATCAAATTTCTATTTGTGTGATTCTTTTCACGATCATTTTTTCTCTATTTTATTTATTCAAACTTAACTAAAAACACTAACTTTATGTGCTTTTGAAAATTGATCCATTGCCCACCAGACATAAACTTACTTGCAAACTTTTTATGAATCCTTCAAGTTTTTAATTTCATATCAGTTTGGTATCAGAGCATGGTTGTTTTGAAGGTTTTACTGTGTTTACAAGTGTTTTCTAGATGCTTACAAGGTTAAAGTTGAAAAGAGGAGAGGTAGTGGTTGAAGAAAAAAAATCCTCAAATTGGTTCAAGGAGGTCACAAAATCATCAAACTCCACCACTCATGGCACATGAGGAAGGACATAAGATGATGTCTGAAGATGAGAGATATTTTAGGAAGGATTTATATGACATGTCTAAGATTGTGAAAGCTTTGTATGAGGAGAGAACAATAATAATGCAAGGAGAGAGTTCAAGTCAACAAAAAGGTAATGGTGGTGATGGGAGTAAGCCTCCACCACCACCTCCTCCTTCACCTCCATCTCCACCTCCTTCGCCTCCTTCAACATGTTAGGCCCCTATACTACTAGTGTAACCCCTTATTGTTATTAGTACAACCCACTTATTATATTGATGTACCCATGTCCCATATTGTTACTATTGTGCCCCATAGAAGCCCACTATTGTTATTATTGTGCCCTTACATTATTATTGTTATGTAGGCTCTGATTATGTTATGACCCCTTTGACTCCTATATATAGAGAGGAGGTCTTTTCATTTGAATCATCCAAGAATTGTTCATTTATGTAATGTAAAGGAGGTTGCCCCCTCGA
>APFE031699737.1:30798-49776 GCA_000404065.3 Pinus taeda | reverse complement strand
AACTCATTAACTAAAACATTAAATTAGCATCTTAACAAATAATGACCAATAGATTGAATATGTGAACAACAAGTAATAAGAAAACCAAAACATCACATCAACACATAATAATAACATATATTGACACCACATATAAATGAAAACCCTTAAATGGATAAATCCATGATTTTATCATTGTTGTGATGAAAAGGCAAGCTCCTACTCCTTATTCCATTTGATTTTTTGTAGGCTCCAACCTGTAGGAGGTTGCTACCTCAATTTTCTACAAGTTGCAATTGCAAGGAAGCTCCAACTCCCATATTTTTTCTGTAGGCTACAACCCATAGGAGGCTCCTACATCAATAGGCTCCAACCAAATGTTTATCAAGCCACTACTTGAAAGGATACTATCATCCCTTGATGCAAACAAGAATTAACAATGTGTTGTTTTACCTAGTGATAAGTTATGCCTATCTCCATCTTCATTTTTGCATCTTCTTCCCTTCAAATATGCTTCACATAAGATTCTTATGTGCCAGGTAACTAATGCATAATAACCCAATCAACTCTCACACGTTCTCCCACTCTTTAACCATTCAATGCCTTCTAAAATAACATCTTTTATAAAGATAGTTTTTTTGGTTGTTTGTATCCCACAAAGGAATATGAAGTAAATAGAATTGAATATTTTCCTTCCACTCATTCATTTCCAAACTCTTCATATCTTGAATATTATAACACAAAAATAAATAATTCATCCAATATTAACTTCAACCACATGTAATGATTAAATGCATCAACCTAATGCCAACACCAAATTACAATATTTATCATTAATGCATCAAAACAATCTTTTGCAACATCTTTGCCTTTGCCTTGGAGTCTTGCCTTTGCTTTCATGGAGTCTTTCCTTTCCCACCATGGAGCCTTTCCTTTGGATCACAACACTTCAACTTAACAACAAATTAGTGTCACCACAAATTTTTCATTAAACAATCTCCGCAACATTATCCAAGCATCAAGCCATCAACATTTCATCAACAAAACCATCAATCCATCAACATGCCAACATCAACATTATACCAAACCATCAAGGTATTTGCTGCTCCTTTGTCCCTTGCTCCACTTCTGCTTTTCTTACTGCTCCTTTGCCATCAATGAAAATATTTCCAAGAATCTCCCGCTTTAGAATTGATGACAACAAATTTGTCCTCCTCCTTTCATTCTGCAAAGTTTCTTTATTCCTCTGATTACCTCCCCCTTTGACATCAATGGCAAGGGGGTTACAGATGTTGTGTAGCCTGTAAAAGATTCCTTAGTGTAGCTGTCTTGTTCTGCATAACCTGCAATGTCTTGTTTTCCATAAACAATATTAACACTATCATTGAATGAATGCCACTCTAGATGGCCAATTAAGGATCCTCCATATTGAATGAATGCTACTCCATATGAAATATAAACATTGCTCCAAATACGCGTAAGAAATTTTTAACATTGTAAGAGCAATGGAAAATATTGTTGTGAGAACGCTCTGAAAAATGTTGCAAGAATACTCTTGAGAGAAAACTTTGTAAGGAAAGCATGGCATGCATGAGAAATACATTATATTGAGAAATGTCCTCGTGCAAAAGCGCAAAGAATATAAGAATAGGGAAATAATTAGAAACTGCATTACATCTCCTAATGGAAAAATCGTTGTTATCAACTTGCATTCTTCTAAACCATGTCTTAATGATTTTGAACTCCTGTTAAGTTCAAGAATAACTGAGGATCATGTTGGTTATTGTATCAACTAAATAGCCAAAACTCTCCAAATAAGAAATGCATCGCATATTTTTGCGGGAGAATATAAACGCATATACTATTAGGTATAAATGCATCTAAAGGTAGGCTTATATGCACTCATGAAAGCATATAAGATATGAATATATTTGATAAAAGTTGGGGTCTACCATCACACTACCAACACTCCATGCTCACAAAATCAATATTAGTAGTAATAGGATACCCCAATATGTGATTAATTGTAATAGAAATTATTTGAATACTATTTTTCTTTGAGCAACTTCTAATATGACTAAGATTTGATTTGATTCATGAGAAGCCAATTTACTGATGAACCAACTTTTGTTTTTATCGTATAAGCGTCCCTCTATAATCATGCAACACATACTTGTAGAAATTTTGCATTTGACCACGGATGATCTTTATGGATTTCAAACACTTAGTGTTGGATGAGTTACTCGTGTGGAGAAAGATACGAGGACCACTCGCATCTCCACCTACTCACCAATTCAATGTAGTTGTTAAAAAACACTACCCTGAGTTATCTCGTCCAGATTTCCTGTCATTGCTACTACATCCTATCGCTTCCATACTCATATCGTGTCCTCAAACGTAGAAAATGTAACACACTTTATAATATAACAACATCACATACCATAGCATCACAATATTTTAAACCGACGTTGACAAAGTTATCACCATACTCCATTAACGCCATGCTCAAATTAATTCATTTCATTCTCAATCAAACGTTAGAACCATCTCTTATAGATGTTTTATAGGGTTGTTACATAGAAAGACACCAGCAAAGATATGACTGATGCCACGTCATAGGCATGTTGAAGACCTGCAGCTTACGTTTTCATGAGCACCATTGCTGGTGATTGGGAAGAATCCAAGATAGGCATGGAACTCCTCGACAACTCTATCATCCTGATCAATGTGAATAACAAAGCTAATGCTTGCACGACCAAGGTTTGGCCTGCACAATCCTCTGAAATCTAGAGTTTCGCGGAACTGGTATTGATTCTAGCCCTGTCTCCTTGCCATTGTTGTCGCTCAACAATATATTTTCAACCATTCAATGTTTTGCATGACCATTGTAGAATAGGGTAACATGTACGACGATGAATAGCTAACTAGCGTTGTGACGGGGATTGTGCTCTGTTGATGTCCTCCAATTCAATACAATCCTGATATCCGTTCCTACTTTGACGCATTAGACAACATGAACTAGATAATTCTCATGAAATTAGGGCACAAAAACCATAATTTTGAAATTGCCCGCCATTTTTCTTTTGGTTGGACACTGTCATAATGTTTTGACACGTCCTACTAGGCGAAACACATTGGACCACTGCTTGGCGGTTTTGTAAATATGTTGCGTGCCCCCGTATTTAATTACAACCACAAGTTTAGAGTTGACCGGGGTTTCAAAAACTGTCACCCAGGACCACTGTCCATGTTAAACTTCGACAGGAGAGGTGTCTCCAGGGACCGTTGGATTAGGGCTTCAGTGCTATGGACCGTCGATGAATATGCTCCTTGACGATAGTGATAAAGGTTTTCAAAGTCGAACTTTATTTCGAAGATATATAATGCTGTGTCTCAGTTATAGTGCTGATTCTTAATGTCTGGTTTAAAGAACCAAACCAATTTAACGTTCTAATGAGGAATGATCAGAACGGAATGACCATAATTGATTATGGTTCAATGTTCTCGATTTGAACAAATGCATAGCAGAAAGGAGGTTAGCGGAATGATGTCTGCAGACTACAGTGGTCAATAAACTAGAAGAAGCCGTTGATAACTAAATTTCGCCCTTAGGAACTTAAAATTTGAATTGATTTTCCAAATTTGAAAAATTGTTGGACATGATGGGTTAAAAAAACACTCTTCTGACTTATGCGTTACATTGAAGAAACATATTGGCAACGTTGAATTCTAGCGTTGGCAATGAAGAAATACATTGTTCGACGCATTGGTTGTCAATGATCTGGACTTATACACTACTGTAATGCAACGTTTGCGCTGGCACCATGAGATCCATCTGGAATATATAATCATGCCAATGATATAACTAGCATTTGCATTTTATGTTGCAAAGGAAACGCGAATATGTCAAAATTAAGATTAAATTGATCTATTAATTTTTCATTTACATACACTGATATTAATTTTTCATTTACATACACTGAAATATGAAGTGTGGGATAAGAATCTCAAGAATCTCAAGTTATCATTCAAATAAATTTCTATAGTCCATGTTCTATTTTAAATATTTTACTCTTTTGTCATAACTTGAAGAACCTCAAGTTATCATTGAGATAAATAAATCTCTATAGTACATACTAGTAATATAAATCTCTGCTATGATTTATATTACTGTGGCAATGCCATTTTTCTCTCGCAAAGTTGCATCCATTGGTTTTTTTTAAGACATTAAAAGAATCTAGCTGCTATGGTTTGTTATGATCGATGTGTTATCTTTCAGATTATATTGTAGATGATGTTAGATACATTAAATCACTTTGAAATAAACACGGACATGCCGTTGGCATTGATTAACGGCATATGCTACAATAACTTATCTTCATTGAAAAAGAGATTGATGTATTCATTGAGAATCTCTAACACTAAAACTTCTTGAAACATGGCTTGAAACACCATGAGTTAATGGTGTTTTCATAGAAGTTGCAACAATGAATGTTGAAGGCAACATGGATGTTGTAGAAAAAAAAAATGTTAATGAAATTTCCATGCAATAGTGTCCTTGAGAGACAAAATATTTTTATGATTTATTTTGGAACAAATTGATGAAGAGCAAGCTATGGAAGGTGACATGTGATAGTCGTTTACATACAAGCCAATTTTTAAAGAAATAGAGGACATGCATGGACAACTTGGAACAATTGAACAATTGCACCAACCAATAAAGACATTGAAATCTAAAGCTTACAACAAAAAGACAAAGCTAAAGCAATGAAGAAAAGAAAAGGAAATCTAACTGATGTCAAAAAAAAAAAAATTGTCAGCATAGCTTAGACTCTGACCAAAAAATATCTTAGTTTAAATTTTTGTTTTTTGTAATTAAAGGGGAGTGTTGCATAAAATAATTTCAACCACCTATTTAAATAGGAGACAAACGTTTGTTGGAAATCTTCGAAAATTTTATATCAGAACAATCTCAAAACATACAAGTAATGACTCATTTTCTTCGGTCAAGGATAGTGTGCATTCACATGGAGTGCACAAAACAATTACAAGTGATAAGTATATTTATTTTCAAAGTGATTGGTACATTTTTTCCCATTTGCAAATCGATGGTACAACAAACATGGTAAATAAAGTTTTGAAAACATGTTGTAGATAAATTATGGAGAGCATATAGACAAAGTGAAATTTAACTGGTGTCAACAAAGTACAAGAAAACCACCCCTCCTTATCGTCCAGAGTTGTGAACTTAGTGGAATTACCAATATGAATAGGTCAGCAAAGGTGTCAAATAGTTCAAGCACAATAAATAGGTAGCCTTTCATAAAAATAAAAAGGTATTCCCATTAAAGTAAGTGATGGTACATCTAAGAGGCGTGATTTCCTAAAGGTTTCTGCAACAAAGTAAAGTAAAAAACAAAAGAGATAAGTGAAAACTTAAAAGCAAAAGAAAATTGAACCATGTAAAATTCTAATGACAAGGCAATCATCGATATACATCACTAAAATTTCAATGTTTCAAACATTTATATATCTAACACAAGGTCAAATGATGAACCAAGGCAACGTTGAATGACCAATTACACGTCCATCAATTTATAAACTCTATTTAGTCAAGTGGAAAGGTTTACCAAA
Source organism: Pinus taeda (assembly GCA_000404065.3). NCBI lineage: Eukaryota > Viridiplantae > Streptophyta > Pinopsida > Pinales > Pinaceae > Pinus > Pinus taeda. The sequence goes on along the minus strand of APFE031699737.1, from coordinate 44,163 downwards.
TTCATGCCACACTAACAAATAGAAAAAAAAATGATGAAACACAATGAGAGCAGTTTAACATAAATTGATAAACCAAAAAATGAAGATATGAAAATTGAAAAACCTGAAAAGCTAAATTTGTGAATGCTTGCTTTACGAGTAGAAGAATGTAGAGCCTCAGGGGTTAGTTCAAGATGAACCAAACATGAGATCTTTTCCCAAATTTGAGAGGTTACAAGTTCGAATTTCTTGATCCTCTTTATATTATGCTCCAGAATCACTCCAGAATCAGGATCAACATTTACCTCATTTACCATTCACAGATCATAGGAAAGTACTTAGAACTTAGAAGGTTTTCCGCGAAGTATTTTCTTTTGAAAAAAAAGGATAAAAAGATGTAAAACCAAAAAACCCTGCAAGTAGATCACCAAACATGTATCAACCTGCAAACTTAGCTGACAACATGCAACATTGTGTGAATTGTATACTCAAGTCCATGAGAGCCAAAAGTTGAATTGTTTGGAAAGTGTTGAAGAGTTTAGAAAGTGTTACCATTTTAGTATTTTTAGGATATATCCTCCATATAAACCCAAAAATCCAAATTATAAATTACATGTTTTATTAAAATTAAGTGCTAAGTTCTCCCTAAGCATGGTCAAAATGACATTTATTAAGCAAAGAAGCCATAGAAGCACTGGAAGTAATGGTAAATGTATAAAGCATGCATACATATGTTTTCTAGAGTCCAGTCTCCACCCTATGTTAGAGGCTTACCAGAATTTGATCACCACAGAGTCATTAATTGGTCAAGTTTATGAGGTACAAGGTTCATGTATCTCCCCATTCAAAGTGAGTACTATGGAGCAGGATAGATCTTCAATCCCTAGCTGAAGGATGAATAAATCTACCATGACTGATAGGGAAGGCATGTAAAACAATATTAAAACTGCCATCACCGAGGGGAAAAGAACTCCAACCTTGCCTTTAGGTGATAGCAATAAAAAAAGATGTAAATAGTAGTAATTATGATATCACTGAGGGGAATATGTGCAAACAATATTAACTACTATCACCAAAGGGAAAAGAACTCCAGACCTTGCCTTTAGGTGCCAGTAAGCAAACATATTCAGATTTCCAACCAGCTCATCCCTGATGCGCCACCAGTGTAAAGACATACTTCCAAATTCCTACCAAAGCATCAATCAGTTTCCAAATAAGATTCAACGGTATACGGTATTTGGGTATGTATTTGGTTTTAAGAAACCGACAAGGTTGGTAGGTAGTAGTGTTCTTTTCCTAGTATGTACAATTATTATTGGTCAAACTTAAGCTTTGTCATATTGGGTTTCAGGACTAAACTTCTGGCTAATTGTTATCATAATGAGATTACAATGGGTAAATTGGACTGTATTGGAAACCTCAAAATAGATTTCCATAATCTTCACCATTCTTGGTGCTTGATAATATAAATACTGACCTTAGATTTGATGTGTAGGAGGTGCATGATAATATAAACATCATTGCAAAATTCCTAATTAAAGTTCAGAAATTAGTTTGAAATTAGAAGATCTACACAGATCTAGACCTTTTTTGCTGTTAGCTGTGTTTGCGATATATGGAAATGTACTGAATAGTACACATTTAAAACAAGAGAACACAGTAAAAATACACATTTTTGTGACATATGGAATCGTACTGAATAGTACACATTTAAGACAACACAACATAGTAAAAATAAGAGAAGTTGCGATTACTTAAGGAATCAGCAAACATGTCACTTGGTAGAATCAAACAGTGGTGGGGCAAGAACAACACTCAACTTTAACAGACCCCGCAAACTTTTGTTTGACAACTCTGCTCTAAAATGTAGGATTAACTTAAAATTTCGTTGTTCGCATATAACTAGCTATCCTGCGACTAGTAGCAGATAGATTAATACTTTTTCCCTTGGCCAATTAGATGCCCCATTCTCCAATTGCAAATCAGTCCTCAAAATCTTATGTTAATTTTCTTAATTATGCAACACCTTATATTAATATTCTTAACCATGATACAAAAGGATTATAGTATGAACTATGACAAATGTTTCAAATTATAGTTTTGCATTCAATCCCAAATAAAAAGCAACAGTAGATTGGGCACTCTCACAAAACGTGAAACCTACACATATATGACAGAACTATTTGTGTTTACTCTATGGTCACTATTTCAAATCTGTACTAAGGTGACCTAAAAATTAGGACAAGAATACAAAACATCAAAATATACAAATTTGTTACTTCTGCATATAATTAATAAAATTAATTAAATTTTGGAGTAAGAGAGTAAACTGTTTTTGGTTAGTTGACTAAAACTGAGTTATAAGGAGTCGAAGTGAACTACTAACCATTTGGAAAGACTAAAAGTCTGTACAGAGGAAGCAGGGGTGGTAGTGATCACATTGGATCAATGAAAATCAGGGACTTGATTATGCCTAGAGGCTTGGTCATGCCACAAATGGTGAGAAAGAGGAACTGGCAGTTTATCAAGGCCTTGAATTGTTTAGGGTAGCGGGAATAAAATGTGTTACAGTGGTTCCACCATAGTAATTTGAAATTTGCATTGTTGAATGTCTCCACAAGAAATTCGTCTTGTAGAGTTCAAGCGAGTCTTGCTACACTCATTCATAGAGTTCAAGAAATGGTAGGAGATTTTTGGGGAAATAACATGTGTAACAGTGGTGGGGATTCCACCATTGTAATTTGAAATTTGCATTGCCGAATGTCTCCACAAGAAAATGTCTTGATCGACTCATTCATAGAGTTCAAGCAATGATAGGAGATTTTGAAAATTCCTATACACAGTTCTCATCCGAGAAAGACAAATATTATCAAAATTGAAGTCTTTCAGGCCCTAAGAACTCTCCATTCAATCACAGATTCAAGGGCCAAACCCTCAATTCAATCCCAGATTTCATATAAAGTAGTTAATGTGGAAAAAGTCTGCAAAAAATCAGGATTAAATTTTAAAATTGCGATTTTTTCAACAAAACTATTTAATCCTTCATTTTTTTTGCAGACTTTTTCATAAACAAAAAAAATCGTGATTTATTCGTTATATGCCTGATTTTATCGGGGCTTGACCCAAAAAGTTTGTTGTCTTAAGAGTTGAGACTCGGACAAAACTCAAGATCCAGGGGTTGATCCATTATTTTGATATGTGATGTAGCACTAGACTTCATATACATATTATATATTAGCTTTCTTTACATGTTTATGTGGAAATGCATTCATTTGATGTTGTGAATACTCTAGATGTTAAAAAAAATAAAAAATAAATGAATATTTTTTGTGTTTTTTTAATTTTGCCGACTTGTTTAACGAGTTCTTCAACTTTTGGACCCTTGGCGTAATTTCGACTTCGACTTTTTCCACATTGATATAAACTTTTGGACCCTTTCCGTAATTCTGACTTCGAGTTTTTCCACATTGATATAAACGTTTCGGGGCCAATATGGGGGTCTCAATTCAAGGGCGGAGTCGGGGACTAATTTGGGGGTCATTTTAAGAAGAGTATTTCATATAAACAGCAGCAAGGGCTACTCGGCCTTCTCTCCCGTCCCCTAATATAACCTTACTATATACACAAGTACGTCGGTCATTTTAAGAAGAGTATTTCATATAAACGGCAGCGAGGGCTGCTTGGCCTTCTCTCCCGTCCCATGATATAACCTTACTATATACACAAGTACATCTTGTTGCCCCAAGTGTTAGACTGTTAGTTCAAGTACGCAAGTGAGAAATGGGAGTTAAAGCCACTGCAGAGACCTTTACTTCAACATTCATACTCACTAACAATAGGATTTATTAACTGTATAATAATGAGGAAGATTGTTGCATGTGGTTTTATTGCCCAGTTCTTGGGTGTTGGGTTTATTGTATTAGCTAGCCCTTCAAGTCGGATTCCTCTGATATTAGGAGTTTGGGGTTTTGCATTGATGATCTCTGTCAAGCAAGCTAGAAGTCTGGTGAATTCACCAGTCATTACATTATTGATTTAGCCAGCAAAGGGCATCAGTTTCAGATTGCACTCTAGGGGTCACAGGTTGAAGAAGAACTATCTCAGCGCTGCTGTGACTTAGATGCCATCATGGTTCATTGCCAGTCTAGCAAGGTGTGGTGTCCTGTGTGAATGCGATGTTTATAAGGCTCAATGTGAATTGGCAAATGCATCCTGCAAATGGACCAGATGGCAGGGAGATTGGAAATACAAAGCAACGACAGAAAGCAGTGTTAGGGATCAGTGTGCAATTGAATTTGCCATCCAAATGTTGGCATCTAATGAATGGGAGCATGTTTTTGGAGCTTGTATGCATGCTCACAAGAGGAAATATAAGATGGTGGAGACAAATTGGGTTTCCTGTATACTCTGGTCACCGAATTACGGAAAATCTTCAGACCTCTTCTCATTTCAGTCCAACATGTGCGAAGGAGTGACTTCAGAGATTCAGCACCCCTACAAGCCATCTACAGAGTTAGCCATGTTCGAGGCCAATAAATGGACTCGTTCAATGTGAATATGAGCTCAGTCAAGCATGCGGTGCAGACTCTTACGTTGGCACGAATGAAAAAGCCCCTTGAGGGCCAAATTCTCTGTAATCTTTTGTGCTAGTTATGTTGTGGTAGCTTTTTGGTTAAACAAGTATTTTAGGCAATATACATGCCAAGTCTATAGGAATAGGTATGATTAAGCTAGGCATAACAATTTTTCAATAAAAATATTCTATGAGTAGCAAGCTGCAATTGTTTTCATTTTCATCTATAACTGTCATTCTTTTAAATCTAAATTATTAAAAAAAAGGGCGAAATTCTGCTCATAAATCTCTTAAAGCTGACAAGTTTATGGAGAAAGGTTATTGATGTGATTAAAGGGGAAAAATGAATATCCTGGTAGGTTAATCAACGAGTCTCGTTAAAGGATTGTTCTACTTGCGCTCGCTTCAACAAGGTGGCCATATGAAGACGCTTACTTTTCTCATTTTACTTATTGCACAGAAAAAAGTTAATTACAGTGCCAACTACATCATTAAAATCCATTAGAATACATCCATGTTAACCTGGGGAGGATCTGATAAGCACCTATACCAAAAAATGAAAAAAAGAGCCTGACGGAGCGGTTAGGGTAATCCTAGCCATCGCCCTCAGCTGCTGCAGGAATTTGCAATTTTCGTTTGCTAGCTCAGCTGCCGCCTTCCGCTCATTCCAAGACTCCTTTTCCATGACTGAGGATTTATTATGTTTGCGAGTTTCATTTTTTTTTTTATTTGTGTTTTTTGTTGTGTCCTTACTGGTTGATGGCCGAGTTTTAAGAATTCGTCCGCAAATCAGAGTTGTTGATTTAAAGAGTTCTTTGTTGGGTGGTCTTTGACTGCCCCATGGTTCAGTGCTTCACCTAAGTAGCTTTGTAAAAGGAGCCGACACAATTCCTTCTCTTAATTTGGAATTTTCTTCTGTGATCAACGAGAATGTTAAAATTCTCAAGGAAAAAAAGGGTTGATGGGTAAGGTTATCCGCCTTTGCCCTAATTATACTTCTATTTTAGAACGAATTTCTAACAATTAGGTAGATCATGAACTCATTGGTACTCTGTAATGTGGAAACTGATATCATGTTTTTATTGGGATATCATGCTTTTATTGTTGAATGTGAGGACAGAGATATGATCTTCAGATCTGAGCCTTACTTCATAGACTCCAGGAAAATGTTTCTCATCTATTTGACTTTGAATTTTAATCCTAACATAGAATTTTTCTACGCCTACTGGGATCAAATTGTCATATCTTCCCCCTTTCATATCTTCCCCTTTTTTTTTGGTATTTTTAAATCTATTGACAAATTGGCCTGCTATCTTACTAGTTTATATTCTAAGGAATACAACTTCTCATGTGCCAAAATTTGTGTTAGAAATGTATTTTGCAAAACTCCCAAAAGTAATTTGACCTGCTATATTACTAGTTTACAGTCCAAGGAATACAACTTCTAGCATGCCAAAATTTGTGTTGAAATGTATTTTGCAAAACTCCCAATGGTAATTTTGTTGACTTGGAGGGTTCAAGTCATCTTTAGGTTCTAGATTATGAGCAAGTTCCTTTCAAATGTAATTTTTGTGATAAGTATGTGTTTTACAAAAATTTGTCCAAATACTATAATATCTCAACTTCTTTCTATTTCATCGTCATCTTCTCAAATTGCTAAATAGCAATGAACATTCAAACAAATTCCAAGGAAACACAAAAGGCCTCATTCTAATAGATTTGAGTCTCACCAACATTCTCCCTCCAGTAATAAATTTGGAATTTTGCACTCTACAGAAGCAGAGGTCAAGGTTGAATGATTAATTCAATACCCCATTTCGATCACAAAGTTCCATTCTCCCTCTGGAAATAGATTTGGAATTCTTCACTCTACAGAAGCAGAAGTCAAGGTTGAATGATTAATTCAATATCCCATTTTGATCAGGCAGTTCCAGATCTAGTGCAATCAGAGATCATCAATTCACCTACTGAGGAAGAGGTTTCACCTAAGGAAAGGACAAAAACAATGTTTTATAAAAGAAGTAAGAAGTAAAGAAGAAAAATATGTAATCTTTTTTTTTCAATCGTTCTAAAAATTAATCAATGTTATTAACCATTAATAAAATATAGAAAATATCAAAGTAAGAAATCTCCAAAATCTGGTGTCTTGATCTTCCTACATATCTAGTAAAAAGATGGTTTCACTTAAATCCTAGAGATGTTTTATTTTTATATTACCTTGTGCAAGCAATTTGTAAGAATCTATTCATGTACTCAAAAAACAATGTATTTATTTTTCAGTAGATCTAATCTTGAATCCCCTGCTCTCTTTTTGTCAAGAAAAGTATGGTTTTTTTGTCCTCTTCCTTTTACATTTATTGAAGAATTTTTAAGAACGTGTTCTAATAACAATTTTTTTAATACGAAAATTTTAACCTTCATTCCTATATACTTCTTTCGCAGCATGTTCCAGTAGCAATTTTTTTTTAATACAAAAATTCTCATTACAAAAAAAAATCCAATATAGATAAAATTTAAAAAAAAAACATCTATAAACCCTATTTTTGATCTCCTGATAAATACATCCCAAATTAGATTTACATGTATCTATTGATAAATAGATACCAAATTAGATTCACATGTATCTATTGAAACATTCTGATAAACAAACTTGGAAAACAAACAGCGTTAAGCAGATACCTCACTTCTACGAGCACGAAGTACACATCTTATAGAATATCTCGCTTCTACGAGCACAAAGTACAAATTTCAAAAACACACAAATGCGAAAATCAATATGCAGTTTGCAGTGTAAACATCGTCGCGCCTTTATATATAAGGTCTGACGTGCCGTCATAAGGGCTGAGGAGGACAAGAGGCGAACTGAAAAAATTGGTGTTCTGTGTGGGAGCGAGTTTTATTCTTCGGCGTCATTCATGGAACAACAACAGCAAGCCACTCTAACAATGTTGATTGACTTCTCAGTCTACCTCTAGCTCTTCTGCGCTCCTCTTTCTCTGCTCGTCTCAGATCCCTTTCTTTCCATATTTCAATACTCTTCTTTGTGTGGTGTTCAGTAAAATATTAGGCCATTTTTCCATATTTAATCCTCACCCCTTTTAGATATTATGAAATAGGAGCAGTACCTTTACAGAGAGTAAATTTATCGGCCTTATACAACCATACCATACAGTGAGAAACATTCTGAGGTAACAACTAGCTACATCCTCGTTGCCATCATTTATACACTGCATAGTTAAAATTATACAGACAAGCAAGCAAGCTCGCGTATATACCATATCAGACCTGTGTAGTGCAGGATGTTGATCGGTCCTATAGCGGGGCAGACTTGACCACACGACCTACAGAATTCGCAGTGTAGAAATCTGCAAGAGCTTCCAAACCTTGAACTTGCATTTGAAGATTCAAAATATATTCGGTTGTCCCCTGAAAAAGTGTATGAACTTCAATTTTCTTGCCGCCAGGAACAATATTCTACAGAGTCCGGAGTCTTCTGCCAATGGTGCCATGATCTGGCAGCCTGTTTTAAGATCAACATGATTACAACATTTTCGATGGAAAGATTTCGATTTCATTTTTCTCGCCAGCGTTATGAGGGAGGATTTCTTCTGCTTCATCATTGTGTTGGTATTTTTTTTGCGCATGAGGCTTAGGTTCAGAGCTCGAGTCCAGGCAGAGCCCTTGTTGGCAGTGCGAGCCAAGCACATGTCAGTTGTGAAACGAATGGCTCGCTGGTGGTGCGTCCCTCCCACTTCCTCATTAACTGTTCAGTTTTGGATCAGTGTTGGATCAACAATAACACTTCATTCAATCGTCTAACACCACAAATCCACGGTCAACAATAGGACATGGCAGCAACCGGGGCAATTCATTTCAAAGGGAAACGCCTTACGGCGTAATTACAGGTTGCTTGAAGAGACAATATCATATGCATATTTATGATCTTAATTATCTATATTAGAAAACCCACACTTCAGAATAAAAATGTGGAGAAGTGGAAATAAAATCAACTATATTTTTACAAAGATAACGTGTTCCCAAGTGCGCATCATTAATGTGAGAGAAAAATGTAATTCAATTTATTTAAATAGTTTGAGATCCAATAATAAGAAAATATTAAAATAACTAAGTTCCTTCCACTTAAATCCGTAGAGAGTTAAATTAAAAAATTAAAAAACCAGGAATCTAAACATAAATCTTCTTTCAGAAACATCTATTAAAAAAAACCAAATTAATTTAAAAATAAAATATTTAAAATAATAGATTAAATAAAATTTATATAAGCAGAAATTATAAGTATATATAAATAAATGGAGTTGTTTTTAGTGATTTTTTAGATTTTCTTCTGTCTGGTGAAAATTTTTGAGATGAAATCTTGATTTGTGCTATTTAAATTGGTTTCTTAGAAAGACACTTCAATTGTTTAGAAGTTACCTATCAAAATTGTAATTTCAATAAATTCCTGTCAGATTTTAGAAAAATAAAACAAAAAAAATTCCAAAAAAATCTCACTAAAAACTTACTCTATAAATAAATAACACAATAATCCATAATTGTAAATATGAATCTGGTTGTTATGTGGGTTTTATGGGGTTTAATCCGTATCATATTATAGATTTAAATAGGAATTGAGCATGCGTGCGAGTCATGTGCAAGTTAAAATTCATTTCACAATAACCTCTCACAATTCTGATAATAAGAAAAGGTTAACTCCACCTAAATTCAACTTAACTGAAAAATAAAAAAGAAATAAATAACCTAAAATTATTTTAATCTTAAAAAATTAAATAATTTAAAAAACAGATTTAATTGGTTTCTTTAAACAAAATTCAAAATATAATATTGAAATCCGAAAGCAACACAACTCCAAGTAAACTTGAATTTCAGAAAATAAATAAAAGATAAAACAACAAAAATCCAAAAAAATAGACACGCAAAGACTCACATAAATCATTTTCGGTTCGCAGATCCGGGGATAAAATGAATAGTATAGGGGAAATTAGAGTCAGACTTAGTCGTTTATTTAAGTACTTAAAATGGTGAGCACATAAATATATTTATTTATTAAAGAACGTTTATAGTTGCAAGAACTGTGAGAAGTGTAAGAAGCAAGAACTATGAGCAGTGTAAGAATTCTCAGAAGATGTGCCTACGGCCAGTCTCTTTCCGGCACCTCTAAGCCTAATGTTAATACTAACCTAGTCTTATAATGCCTATTTGTCTACTTTTTGGTGGATAGGAGTTTCTGCCTCAGCTCTGCAATGTTGGTCTCGCTGAAACGATCCTCCGGAATCCAGTTCCCCGTGGCTGGATCCCTCATCCAAAACGTTGTTCTCTTTGTATTCCCTCTGCCTCCGCCTGCTTTACTCCCCTCTGGAAACTCCCGCGCCACTACTTCCCGTGCTCTAAACCTCATTTCTTTGTGGTTATGCACTCTACAAAACCCTAAAAATACCGCCCTAATCTCACCAAACAGAGGATTTATCGAAAAAATTATACAATATAGACTTCATTTTTATTCTTTCTTAGAGAATACGGAACTGCATACCGGGCATGAGAAATTTTGATGACAATCAGCAGAGAAGATAATCTGCGCAGAAAGAAGCGGATACGCCATGTTGAAAACAAGACCAAAGCAATGAATAAAAAATGCGGAGACAAGACGGGCAATAGAGAAGAGGAGGGAGCGGGGATCGGACATGGGCAGGCGAACAGAGTTCGCTGGGCTTCCTCTTCACCGCCGCTTTTTAACCTGAATTGTTTGCCATAACCCTGTGTAGACAAAAATTAACACCATTTAAACAAGCACATGTCAGCTGTGAAACGAATGGCTCACTGGCTGGCTGTGCGTCCGTCCGGCTTCCTTATTAACCGTTCGGTTTTGGATTAGTGTTGGATCAACGATCACACTTCATTCAACTGTCTAACATCACAAATCCACGGTCAACAATAAGACACTGCGATGGCCAGGGCAATTCATTTCAAAGAAAAACGCCTTACGGCGTAAATTAATATGGTATTGTATTCACCACGTCATGCACACATGTAGGAACATTAAACATTGTCTTCGTTAATATACAACTTAGTACACGACAAAAAAAAAAAAATTCATCATCATGCAATATATTATCATTGTTGTATGCTAAAGGATAAACATCTTAGTGCTTTTATGTAAAACCAATCAACTTGCCGAGTCTGCAAAATTTTAGACATAAATATATTCCATACTGATGGCACATAAGGCATTATTGTTGTGCTCCCCGTTAATAGCAGTGTTGATCTAACACTCCCGTGTGTTTCATGGCATGTGCTTAACACTAGCGATGTGTCTGTTTCTAACACCTGCGGGTTTTGGCGTAACGGAAATCGTGACTCCAACAAGTGGTATCAGAGCCAAAGGTCTCGAGTTTGAAACACACCGCATTGAGGGGGGAGATTGTTGTGCTCCCCGTTAATGGCGGTGTTGATCCAATGCTCCTGTGTTTCATGGCATGTGCTTAACACTAGCGATGTCTGTTTACTAATACCTGCGGGTTTTGGTGTAACGAAAATCGTGACTCCAACAATTATTTCTTACATATAGGAATTTATGACAATGATGATGTGTCTGTTGAACTTTTGAAACAAATTTAATGTATGTCTATCCTCCAACCTATATAGTTGCCATGGAATCTTGACTATTACTTGAGTAGCACATACAGGTGTCTTTTGTCTTACAATTTACGATACCAAGTAGTCCTTTTATACATGTGACTGCAATAATCTTGTTTTGGCATACTTAACGTATGTCTCTAGAAAATGTCAAGCAACATCCTTCTATAATACACCTCCTGTCAGCCAAATGTAACACCCATATCATCCAGTCCTATGTCTCGTTCTAGCCACACCGTATCTTGCTAATGAAATAATGACTTCATAACGTCCCCTATTGGTGAACCAATGTTCCATTGGTCCATCTTCATCCACAATGCTACTGGATGTGTCTACCAAAAAATGTAAATACTTTTTCCTAAAGAAATCTTTCTTTTTGTGGAGATAGAAAAAATTATTTTCGTTTTAGGATTCCAATCGACCTCTCTTTGAGTAAAAAAATCAACAGCGGAAGCTTTAGGCTAGGAGATGATTCTATCTTAGGATTTCTCACTCACATGTGCATTTGTCACCAGCACTTCAGACTCCTTAAATTTTTTTGGTTCCAAAGATCCTATCTTTTCTCTATGAGCTAACTCCACTCCTTCCTTCATTTGTGTCTAAGATTATGAATTGAGAAGTCTGATATTCTAAATTGAACTTATCTCCTTTCCTACTTGTCACATTGGCAACATCCAATCCCTTAATAGAATCACTTTGCAGCCTTAGTTTTCTGCATATCATCTGCTTCAGTCTTTTGAGTATTGTCTGGCTCCTCAAAAGACATAACCTTCTTCTTAGATTCAATATTATCTGTGACACCTTCCATCTCAGCTTATAGGACTTCAAAGCTCTCTTCAACCATGTGTCCTTCTATGCGACTCACATCAACTGGGTTTCCCTGTTTAGTGTGCTCATGAACCAAAAATTCAAATTCCCATGCTTCCACATTCTCAGCATTTAGAGATACAATATCTACTACCTGAAGATGAGCTTCTAGTTGATGAACTTCTAGCACACCTAATCTAGATTCAACGCGAAAATTTTCTGAGCTCTCCTTAAACGAGCTTCCTTCTTCAAACCCAATAGAGTTTTTTTTTTTTTTTTGCGCGCGAGATTATTTAACATTTTATAAAATATCAAACTGTTGAGTTTCTACATTTTCTTGTTGTTGTGTCAATGATAAACTGTCAAGCCTATCTCCAACTTGAATCTTTGAGGACTTCAATCGCAAACTCATGTTGTTTAAAGTAATTCCCATCGTCAATTGACAATATTGATTATTTTTCTAGATGCTTTGGGTCTCCAAGCTAACTTTCATACCGTCATTCATCTGTGGGTGCTACCTGCTTGATGATTAGTTGCTCCTCATCACGAAATTTCATTTCTTCTATTTCAACTGCAGATTCCTTGAAAATTGTCTCCTCATTCATGGACACTGAAACCAGTTTCTTAGTGGTAGCTGCATCACTTCCTCTTCATCCTCTATATTTGTTCTCTCATCCATATGGAAGCCATCTTTCACAAAAGCAGTATCCTCAGTAGGTTTTTTAGGCTTATTTTCATATTCATCACACTGACTTGCCAGTGTCTGGATTATTTAGGTTTCTCTTGACATATTTGCAGCTTCCGTATCCATAATAGGTTCATTCTCTTCCTTGAGAATGACTCCTAGTGCTCCACTTTTATTTTCATGAGAAAATTTCTTATCTTCATGAACAAGGCCCTTGCACTCTTTCTTTGCTATAACTTTCTAGTCAGCCCCATTGATTTTAGATTGGCTTCCTCTCATTGAAGGCCTCTTATTATATCTTCTTATAAAATTTCTACATGAAGACATGACATTTTGGTGACTTTGTTTTACATTTAGTTTTTCCTATGGAAGATACTCAATGTCAACACTCTCTCGGTCTCGAAATATTTTTGGAGGTTTAGAGACTCCTACCTTTCTCTATAAATCTTGAGTAAGCATAGCTTCCTTCACATTAGTGTCAAGCCAGATTGCCTCTGCTTCTCATCGTATGCTTTATCTATGTTGGCCTTCTTATGACCCTCATTCTTAGGTTCCCTGATCCGGATTTAAACAGGAACACAATAAAATACAAAGATAACCATATACACAAAGATGCAGTGGAAATAATGCTTCATTTCATTAATGGAAAATACCGAAATATGCTTACAAC
>APFE031699737.1:0-24256 GCA_000404065.3 Pinus taeda | reverse complement strand
ATAAAAAAATAAAAAATTTCATGCATGTGTGACCTAAGAGTTACCCAGATGAGATTAGAGTTAAAGGGAAGTGTACTATTAGTTGTATAATTATCTGAATTGTATAGATGGTGTATGTAGTTAGCGAAATTCCTATGATGCACTGCGCAATCCAATTGAGGAAAATTCCTATTAAATATGGGCCTAATTCCTCATTGAAGAGCACAAGGAAGTACGAGCTTGGAAGGCTAGGAAATTGGCTAAGTATTGGCCAAGGCTTGTCTAGGAAGCAGTGAGACAGAGAGAGATAGTGTAGAGGTTGCTTTGGCTTGACAAAATCAATGTAATCTTCTCATAGTTTCTAATGTAATACAATATATAGATATGACAGGGTTTTTGAGCAACAATTTTCCCCCTTATATAAATCTCTGAGCATATGAGATTGTATCTTGTCTCATGTTTATGTTGTGATTTCACAATTGTTTAATTGTTTCTACTAATGAGTAAAGTAGAGTCAAGTCATTTTTTATAGCAAATTACATAGGCAGTTTGAATCTACAAGGAATTTCTACATGGTATCAGAGAAAGAACCACAATAGAGAAGAGATTTCGAACTTGTTATTGTAGGAGGATCGAACTTGTAGGATCATTTCTTCAGAGCTATCTAGATAGCTTTCTATGGACCAAGACTCAAGTGTGCCTTGAGGGTAGCTCAAATTATGTTTCTTGCAAGCGCTGCATGGAAGCAGTGTTGCAAAATAATGGGTTGAAGGAATTCATTGATAACGATATCCAGAAACCTGACAGCAGTTGATCCTCAGAATCTAATAGATTGGAAGAAGTGTGTAGCTAGAGCCAAGAGGATCACCCTTGAGGGTGTGAGATACCACATAGCCTTGAAACTACATGGAAAAGAGACTTGCTTTTCCAAGTGGAAGACTCTCAATGAGGTATCCAGTAATAGAAATGAAGCCAAGAAACTTGAATTGATGAGGAGATTGAGGATTGAAGACAAAGGGTATTAGGTAGTCTTCAGAGATGGGAAGGCCTACCTCAAGCATCTTGCTTCATGTCAAATCAAGAAATTTGGTGTCATGATCGAGGGGCTCTACACATTAGAGGAGTATTCATGCACAACCTTGAGGATCAAGGCAGGGACTAGAGATGTTGTGGTTGAGAGGGAGCATGATTTAGCTCTCAAGAGGAAGCCTCAACTACTTGGAAGTTGGGCTGACCAGGAGGTTGCCTTTCAGTTGAAAATGTTCCACTAGAAAAAAAATAGTGAGAATTTTTGTATGCGATTGTTATAGATCCATTTGGGCATGTCACTCCAATCTTATAGGTCAGTGATTTAGGGCCCATAAAACCCTAATTCAATTGTTACATGCCCTAAAGAAGTCAACCATAAGAATGCCTAGTTTCCCAAGAAGTTCCATGACTGAAGTCATCTAAAAACTGCATCTAAGAAGATCAGCGTAGGCAGGCCTTCGGTAGGGTGCTATGCAGTGCACTTGAGCCCTCTTTGGCCTGCGCTGGACGAATTTGAGCGAAATTTCATTAGGGTTTGGGAATATTCTTATCCATTGGGTGCATATAGAAGCTTCCCAAGTTTATCTACTCCTTTGAGCTCGAATTTGGATGAGGTAGGGAGTTAAGGAACATCAATCCCGTTATCCCTTCCTCCATGGAACTAAATCCTAAGTTTGGGAGGGCATTCATTATCACCATTTATGGCATAACTTCCTTCATTCACCTATAAAAATACCACTCATCTAAGTGATCTGGGGCTGGAAATCATTGAATTATAGGGAGATGCTGTTAGTATGAGACTTAAGTTGATTTCAAGTATTGCAATGATGTCAAAATGTCTTGCTTGTTATGAGGAGAGGATGGGATTAAACTGGAGGAGTGATGCTGAATCAAGAAAATTGGGTTGTAACTCTTCCCTTTACTAATAAAGTGTTCAAATATTTTTCCATATGCTTTTGTTATTCATTGATTCTTTCATATGTGTAATATGTACTCGATTCCATGCTATGTTTAATCAATAGATCTTTATCATATGCTTTGATCGGTTTTTGTCTTCTATCTGTGTGCAGGTACTCTTCAAGAGGATTAAGTACGGAAAGGAGTGACATAATTGTTCAAGGGAGATAAGGAGTAAGCAAAAGACACATGTAGGCTTCTTTATCTCTTATTTAATCTATTGGTCGTAGAAAAAGTAGAGAATGCTTTGCACTATTGTTCTAGACTTAGCTACTAGTCTATGGGTTTAAGAATTTATCTGTAGACAATAAAACTTCCCAAAACAAATTGGTGACTCCACTGGGGATCGATTATCCATCCTAGTAGCTAATCCACCTCCTTAGACACCTTGACATACTTTACTTGTTGTAATTCAACCTTTTGCATTGAAGTTTGGTCAAAATTTGAGGTTAGATGACTTTTGAGTGGCCGCACAAGAATCAGCGCAGACTAGCCTTAGAGATAGTGCGCTGCAATGCACCCTCCAGTTAGAGACAGTGCACTGTAGCACAATTACTCCCTCTTTGGCTTGTGTTGATCTTCCTAGGGTCAGATTCCCACCCTTGGAATTAAATGTTTTGCCAAAATTCTTCTGATTGCTTGTTTGCTAATTGTAAATGGATGTCATGTCTCAGAAAATAGGTTTTCATCTCCTTAGCTGGCCCTAATTAGACTAGGATTGATAAATGTTTCTTATGTATTTACTTTGTCATTTTCAATCTATAGTCGAAAGTTAGTGTTTTGGTTGATTGATCTTTGTCGAAAGAAAGTGCCGTAAAATCATATTTTCCTTCAAAAATTGAATTTTCGTAAAAGTCTTCATTCATGAAAGATCGATTGATTGATGTGTGCATATGATTAGTCTTTTTGTTGAAAGTGTTGTAATTCCTCATTTCTTTGAAAACTAAAGTGTCATAAAGTCTTCATTTCCTTGAAAAGAAATTGTCGCAAAATCGTCATTTTTATGAAAAGGGTTTATTGATCGATTGTGCATTAGTTTTCCTTTTTGTTCATTCACATTAAGGGAAATAAAAAATAAATACATGCATGTTGCATAGTAAAGTTTGTGAATGCTTGATAGGAATAGCTAGGGAAATTGCATTAGATATGCTCTTTGCTCTTTGTCAAAAATCTGATTGCTCTATCCCTACTACCTAAGGATTTTCATTGTTAAATTGAATGGAAAGAATGTTTATCATATAAGTTTCATTTTAGGAATTGCAAACATAAATCATATGGTGAACCTTGAAAGGAAAATTCTAAAGAAGATCAACTTAAAATTTATCTCAATTTACCTAATGGAGCATTGTCACTTAAT
This sequence comes from Pinus taeda, assembly GCA_000404065.3. Taxonomy (NCBI): domain Eukaryota; kingdom Viridiplantae; phylum Streptophyta; class Pinopsida; order Pinales; family Pinaceae; genus Pinus; species Pinus taeda. The sequence continues at coordinate 20,934 of APFE031699737.1, read as the reverse complement.
GAAAAACATTTAGAGGTTTAGGCTAGAGATGTGTTCCAGCGTTGCAGCTGTCACTAACTTGTCTGCAATACATCTCAAGTGTGATACCTCATTCCATGTACGCGAGTATATCGTAGCTCGTCCACGTGCCTTTGGGTATATAGGGCAGTGTTATAGTACGTAAAGTATATTGGAATGCTCTCACTGCGCTGTTTTGCATTAGATAGCACTGATACGGATTCGACCTCCACATACTTTCGAGTATATATGGGAGGACAACACTAGGTTTCTATCCATCCTTAGGTAACCGAGTCAGCCACCTTGTACACTGTGATACACTGAACGCAGCATTCAGGGAGATTGCCTGCTCATACTTCTCGGTTCACCGAGTGGTATTCTGCAATTAATAGTTGCTTGGTAAACCTTTTTCCTAGATTATCCCTCTTTTGTTTTTGTTATGTTACTTTGATTAGAATAAAATTAATTGACCATGGATAACAACCTCCATGCTCGCTCCTTAGTTGATCTTAGGTTGAGACATATGGCAACAACTCCGGAGTCCACTGATCAAGGAATTCCTTTTGATGTAAATCCTAGTCCTTTTCCTTCTTTCAGAAATATTGGTTCTCCTTATATGGCTACATTGTCCCTTCTGAGACTTACCATTGGCTTGCCAGTATGGCTTTTTTCAACCTCCTTAGTTCAAAATGTCGTGATTTCTCTGCAACCGAGTACACCTCCAACTGGACAAAATCAACCTCCAGTTGATCCTAAATTTGACCCTTTTCCTTCTTCCTCGGTTGTTTCTTCCTCCCCTTCTTCCTCTTCGCCTGGTGAAAGTATTGGTACTAGTAACCAAGTGGCTAAGAAGAAGAATAAATGGAAGAAGAAGAAGAAGAAGCGAATTCAGCAGAGGGGCAACCAAGCAACCATTTCTTTGAATGTAACATATAATGAGAAACCGTCCATCAAGCCTCACAAAGTTTGATATCCATGCAAACTTTGTGTGGGAGACCATCTTCTTCGAAATTGTCATGATATTCCTCAGATCTTAGAAGAATGGTCTTCCTGTTCACATCATCTTGTGTCATCAACTTTTGGAGATCATGTTGGTGACACACCATCAACTAGTGGTAGTAAAGTTCATGGAAAGAAGGGTAAAGTTAAGTGTCCCTTTAGGTTATGTGAAGGGAATCACCCCATTCACCTTTGTCCCTATCTGGATGAAGCCAAAAGAGTGTTGGATAATCGTCCTACTTCACCGCAGTGACTTCCATATGGTTACAAGAAACTCTCCCAAATCCTTCACTAGTTGGTGAATTGACTGACCAAAATCAACCGTCGGTTGAAACCACTCTCTCTGAAAGTGAATCCAATGAGTCTATACCCGACCCAAATCATCAGGTCGAGGTAACAATTGACCCGATTTCACCTTCAGTAAATTGTACCTTTCCCGAAGAGAGTGAATATGATACCACTCAAGTTCTTTTTGTTTCTTTAGATTCAAATGAGCTTGGGGGTAATCCTCTTGTTCCATCAAGATAGGAGAAAAATCCTCCTGCTCTCATAACTCAAGGGGTTAATTCTCCCATTCTTACGGTACTCCCTCCAAGTAGTCTAGTCACTTCCTTTTATTGGAAGTGATTGGTAGGATTTTGTCTTCCTTCTTATGTTCCTTTCCAGATCATAGTACAAGTTTGTAATATGATTGTATCTAGCACTATTATAGATGAAGGTGCATCAGTGAGTATCCTTTCCTCAACTGCTTGGCAACCGCTTGGTTCGCCGCCACTTGTGCCTATTACCCAGAATTTGTTGGCATTTAACAGAGGAACCAGTCAACCATTAGGGATCCTCCCTCCGTTACCTATTACTTTGGGAGGAAAAATCATTTATCTGAATGTGATGGTAGTCCCAAGCCCTTTATATTACAATTTGCTTCTAGGGCATGACTATGTTTATGACATGGGAGCTATTGTTTCAACACTCTTTTGAGTGATTTGTTTGTTGCATGAAGGCATAATTGTCACCGTTGACGAGCTTTCATTTCCCGGTCCAAATATGGTTTCCAGTCAACCATCTTCCCTAAGTGGTCCTTTTGTACCAATGGTATCATCCCTGCCACGGGTTAATTATGTGGCAAACTGTTCCATACCTACATCAACTGACGATCAATTCAGTGATGATGTACATCATGTACTGGGGGCATTGGAACTAGATCTGTCCTTCATGACCTCGTATGGGTCATGAAACAAAGGAATATGAGGATAGTTCTTTTATTATGTCAAACTCATTAAAAAATGAAACAAGTCCTATGAGGATAGTTCTTTGTCTTGTTTCAACCTCGTTAAAAAATGAAACAAGTTTATGAGGAAAGTTCCTTGTCTTGTGTCAACCTTGTTAAAAAATGAAATAGGTTCATGAGGAGAGTTCCCTGTCTTGTGTCAACCTCATTAAAAAATGAAACAAGGGTTTATCAGGATAGTTCTTTTACTGTGTCAACCTCATTAAAAAAAGAAATAGGCCCATGAGGATAGTTCTTTGTCTTGTGTCAACCTTGTTAAAAAATGAAACAAGAAATATGAGGATAGTTCTTTTACTGTGTCAACCTCATTAAAAAATGAAACAGGCCCATGAGGATAGTTCCTGGTCTTGTGTCAACCTCATTAAAAAATGAAACAAGGGTCTACGAGGACAGTTCCTAGTCTTGTGTTAACCTCGTTAAAAAAATGAAACCAAGGAGTACGAGGATAGTTCCTTGTCTTGTGTCAACCTCTTTAAAAAATGAAATCAAGGGTACGGGGATAGCTCCTTATCTTGTGTCAACCTTGTAAAAAAATGAAACAAAGGATATCAGGATAGTTCTTTTACTGTGTCAACCTCGTTAAAAAATGAAACAGCTCCCATGAAGATAGTTCCTAGTCTTATGTTAACCTCGTTAAAAAATGAAACAAGGAGTATGAGCATAGTTCCTTGTCTTGTGTCAAGCTCGTTAAAAATGAAACAAGGAATCAGAGCAGGGTTCCTTATCTTATTTCGAGCTCTTTAAAAAATGAAACAAGGTCCCTTGGAGAAAAGTTCCAAGTTGCGTCTTTGAATAGATCTCATAAAATCCCAGTCGAGTCTTTCACTTGATCTCGTAAAAGAACCTTCATTCCATCCACCTGATAGCCACAAGTAGTATACTTAGGTGAATGAAATGAATCTTAGGGGGCATGCACCTAGTGGTAAAGTTAAGTTTCCCTGTAGGTTATGTGAAGGGAATCACCCCATTCACCTTTGTCACTCTTTGGACGAAGCCAAAAGGTGTTGGATAACCATCTTGCTTCACCACAACGATTTCCATCTGGTTACAGGAGACTCTCCCTTTCATCATGCAGGTGGCATGTAAACCAATCTCAAGCATAGTTTTTTCATTTCAAGCTTGTGTAAACATGAAATTGAATTCAAGCATAGTTTTTCATTTCAAGCTTGTATAAACATCAAACTGAATCCAAGCATAGTTCGCTATGATTCAAGCTTGTGTGAAAATGAACCCATTTCCATTTTAACTCTTGTGATTTCCATTCTATCAGCCTTTTCTATCAGATGAGCCTTGGTTGTTTCATTCCATCACCACCATCTCTTTGGCTAGTCATATGCTTTCACTTGGTTGTTTTACCTTTTTCGAGAAATAGTTGCAATGAGTGGTCTTATTAGCTAGCCTCTTCACATAAATTAACATGTTTTGAGAAGTTCCAACATCACTGGAACTAGTTTCTACCCTAGACACCACTCGTTCCTCAAAATGGAGTACTCTTTAAGCTCTTTTCAGACTCTCTAAATATGAAAAGATTGTTGAGCACTTGTCCTTTCTAGCTCGCTAACAGATAGGAAAAGATATCTCTCTTGTATTATTTTACACTTTTTCAGACTTGAGAGATTAATTTACCAAAAAGAACTCGTGGAGTTTTCTTTTTGTACCTTTTCAAACTCTCTAAACATGAAAAGGATTGAGTTACCTTTGTCGTTATCCTCCTCAAGCTTGATAAAAATAAAGAGGTACTGGTAAAAAATGACTAGGGAAAATTGGAAAAAGGGGAAAGCACTTTATGGTAGCAAGTTTCTCTTGAACATGACACTTTCACCTCATCAACATGACTATGTGGGTTGGGTCATTTAGTTTGATGGTTATCACACCATTGGTCTATCATACCATCCATTACTTTGTTTTGTGTCAATGATACCAATTCATTTTAGTGTCGTCGACATGTTCAAGAGAAGTCATTCAGTTCAAACTTCATCCTTTACAATACCGTAAACCTTCATTTTCATGACTTTCATTCATGAAACTTTTGTCATCAGTGAATTTTTCATCTCCAAAATCATTTACCTTGTTTCGTGTCATTGATGTGTGATACATCAAGGCCCTCCTGCGACGAGTCGCTTGTCGACATCGACACATTACCCAAGAAGTTGACTTAGAAACACCCTTTTAGTACCTTGAGGCTTTCATACATCAATGGCAGGTTTCTCGCTTCCGGCGATAGGTTGACATCACTGGCCTTCGACTGAAAGACTTTGTATGGTGTTCGACATCAAATCATTTATTCATACCGTGCGAAATGTATTTTAGTACCTTGAGGGTCATTATCATTATTAGTGATTCCTCTCACGTCTGTTAACGGCTTACATCATTGGCTGGTAATCAAACGATGTCTTCCCCTGTTTGACCTCAGATCATCTATTCACATAGTTAGACTTGTACTTGAGTGAAAGATTGAATGAGATTGAAGACCCCAGATCTATTTTCATCCATCTGGGCTGCGATATTTTCAGGAGTACTAAATCATATATACGATGGGTTTACACAGATGGTCATCCTAATCATGGGTCTATGTCTGTAGAAACATGAGTTTATATCTGTAGACGACTATCTGATTTATGTACATGTAATGAAAGTTTATATGCTGATCATGGGTATGCCTTCCCTCAACAGTTCATGAGAAAAACTCAAATTATCATGATATATGTATTTTAATTGATGCAGGTCACCTTCCACTTCAAAACCTCCTCTCCACATGGTAAATCATTTCACTCGACATATATATTTTTGACTTCATGCTTTAGGGGGCAACTATTACAGATCCATTTGGGCACATCATTCCCATCTAATAGATCAGTTCTTTAGGGCCCATCAAACCCTAATTCAGTTGTTACATGCCCTAAAGAAGTCAACCATTAGAATGCCTAGCTTCCCAAGAAGTTCCATGACTGAAATCATCCAAAAACTGCCTCTAAGAAGATCAGTGTAGGCAGGCCTTCATTAGGGTGCACTGCAGTGCAGTCCATACACTGATAGGGTGCTATGTAGCGCACTTGAGCCCTCTTTGGCCTAAACTGGATGAGTTTGAGCAAAATTTCATTGGGGTTTGGGAATATTCTTATCCATTGGGTGCATCTAGAAGCTTCCCAAGTTTATCTACTCCTTTGAGCTCGAATTTGGATGAGGTAGGGAGTTAAGGAACATTAACCCCTTTATCCCTTCCTCCAAGGAACTAAATCCTAATTTTGGGAGGGCATTCATTATCACCATTTATGGCATAACTCCTTCATTCACCTATAAAAAGACCACTCATCTAAGTGATTAGGGGCTGAAAATCATTGAATTATAGGGAGATGTTGTTAGTATGAAACTTGAGTTGATTTCAAGTATTGCAATGATGTCAAAATGTATTGCTTGTTATGAGGAGAGGATGGGATTGAACTGGAGGAGTGATGCTAAATCAAGAAAATTGGGTTGTAACTCTTCCTTTTACTAATAAAGTGTTCAAATCTTTTTCCATATGCTTGTGTTATTCATTGATGCTTTCATATGTGTAATATGTACTTGATTCCATGCTATGTTTAATCAATAGATCATTATCATATGCTTTCATCTTATTTTGTCTTCTATCTATGTGCAGGTACTCTTCGAGTGGCTTAAGTACGGAAAGGAGTGAAAAAATTGGTCAAGGGAGATAAGGAGTAAGCAAAAGCCATAGGTAGGCTTCTTTACCTCTTATTTAATCTATTGGTCATAGAGAAAGTAGAGAATGCTTTGCATTGTTGTTCTAGACTTAGCTACTAGTCTAGGGGTTCAAGCGTTTATCCATAGACACTAAAACTTCCCAAAACAACAATACATTCTAAAGGTGTTGTATTGGGTAGATGTGAGTCCCTTTCTTGCTGAGAGGGAGTGTTGAAAATGAAGCAAGAAATTCCTAAATTAATTTTTTCCTTTAATTAAATTAGGAGAAAAATTGTAATTCTACATAACAAGACAACTTATACGAGTTAACTAAGTTAATTTGACTTAGTTGGTTCAGTTAATTTGAGTTGAGGGCCTAACTAGAGTCATTTAGAGTGTCTCTTAATTTATAGGAGCCTTGGTCTAGTTAATTTTGAGTTGTAAATTTTAATTCAGTTTATATGAGTAAACTCAGTTAAACTAGTTCCAACTAATGGTGGAACTAGTAGGAAGCCTAACATTGGGGTTATGCTTCATGTGTTAAACCAATTAACTGATAATTTAGTAACCTCGCCTCCTCCCACATCTACCCACTTTCACCAGTTTACCTGGGGTAAACATGAGATGAAGGGTTACTATGATATGACTCAACCTCTTAGATGACCTTAAGGAAATGGATTCAACACATGAAGACCTTACTGACTACCCTAAGGTGGCACATGACCTCTAGGAGTAACCCAACCCCTCTAGGTGTCCAACTCCTGAGAAAAAACACCTTTTCCCTGACCTTGAGCCCTAGTCACTCCCTTGCCAAGGCCTCCATGTGACTATGGGTTCCCAATCACTCCCATAAGCATGCATCAGTGTGACTGTAGCCTTTTTCTTCCAATGTTGTGCGAGTGACTGTAAGAATTAAGGATACTTTCCAAGGCAAGGGCTTAGCCTCTAGCTAGAAATCTATGAAACTTCCATAACTCATGAAAAATATGAAGACAATACTTGTAAACCAAAAATTAGAACCAGGACTTGACCTAACCATCCCCAACGAGGACTGACATTCTATTAAACACTTGGTAGATATGCAACCTACAAGCCATGAATGCAAGTCTAAACATAAGGGACTGAAAAATTATCTAAGTTTTAATTTGAAGGTTCACTACCTTCTCTCATTAGCTATATTAGCACCAATTAGGTCTTGCATTCATTATTCATTTAGTTATAAGTGAAAACATGAAAAGAGCCATGACTAAGATCTGTCATAAAACCATACTTATAACCAACATATAACTAGATAAATAACCATAAGAGAACAACCATTAAAGCCACATAATAACCAGTACATTTCCTTACCAAAAGCAAGAGAAACATAACTTTTATTAACCATAGGTAATTACCAACTAGGTTCGGGACTTCTACGTTCCACCCGACCATAGATTGGATGAAGTAGATATTTTTTCAGCCAATCACCCCGTGCCATATTCCAAGCATGAATGTGGGATCTCATGGGATAAACTAATCCAAAGAAAACTAAGGGAATCTATAGGGTAAACCACCTCCACCCACTCCATACTGTGATCGCACCTTAACCGGTGTCGAGATCACAAAACTAAACTAAGCTTGGATGCCTTAGAATTTATTCACCATCCTTGAGGAATTTTCCTGTCTCCACCCTCAGGCTTTATCGTGTATCCCGCCATTACTGGTCAAGGGATTCCTAGGCCTTTGGGAATTTTCCTGAGACTAGATTCCAAAACCATCCAACAATCCAAAGCTCAAACTAAGAACAATCCCATCACACCATGGCTATCCAAAAAAGGAAAGGCTAGGCTAAAATCATTGTCGAATCCCGAAAAAATCCATGCTAATGATAGGAAAATAACCATATACAACCTTTCACATATGATGCATGTCAAAAACAGATAGGAAATCATGCATGAAATCTGTTACCTGCATGTATTCCCATTGAATTTGCTTGATCCTTGCCTTCCTTTGCTTTCCTTGTCCTTCTTTTCCTTTCCTTTCCTTTCCTTTCCTTACTTGCTTACTTTCTTTCTCCTCTTGGTGCTTTCTCCTCTATGAGACAAATTCTAACATTAAACTGACAAAAGGATGACAAAAAGATACCAATTGATGCTATGAGATATTTTTATTGATGAGGTCTCTAATTTCTTCAATTTTTCCATTATTTTCCCTCATTTTCTTCCTCACATGCAACTTGTGACCTTTCACCTTCCTTTTCTCCTAATTTCCATTATTTTCATAAATAATATGCCAAAAATACCCTTTCGCCTTTCCATAGCCTTAACCATTACCTTTTCCTATTTCCCCTTAGCCATAAAACATAACAAGTGATTCCCACTAGGATATTTTTCCCAACATTCATCTTGGAATAAGTGTCTCGTGCCCCTGGTCTTATTTTACCTTAACGTTTTTTACATGAAATTTTAACCTTGGGTTGTTACAGACCCCTCTCCCTTAGGGGAACATCGTCCTTGATGTTAAACCACAGATAGACCCAACAAAACTACTAAATATCGAAAAATACTTCCAATGGATCTTTATAACCCATCTCGTTGCAGTATTTATAATAACATCCTGCTCAAAAGCAAAACCATCATGTAAAACATGACAACATGATAACCATACCACTTATTAGAGCTTTATAACTTAGCTCATTTTAGCATTTACAATAGAACCATACATAAATATGTAAAAATTCCATGACTCATTTTTCTTCATCGGTAAACAACGAAGGATACATAGCCCAGATCTGCTCAACCATCTCACATGTAGCTTCATCAGGCCGAAAGTTCTTCCACTACACTTTAACATGCTCAAGTGCTCTGTCCTAGAGCATGAGATCTTTCTGCTACAATATGCATTACGGTTTTGGCTTGAATTCTCATTCTTGCTGCACCTGAAATATAGACCAATCAATGACATGATCAACATCCTTTACATATCTTTTAAGCAATGAAACATGAAAAACATCATGGAATTTCACTGTCAAAGGTAGTGCAAGTCTGTAGGTCACTGGTCCAATCCTCTCAAGGATCTCAAAAGGCCCGCAATACCATGGTTCCAACTTGGCACATGATCTGATCTTCAAGGAGATATTCTTGGGAATGATGCACAAATACACATGCTCCCCAACCCGAAACTCCTTAAATTCCCTATGTTGGTCTGCAAAAAATTTCTTACTGTCTTATGCTACCTTTATATTCTTCTTTATAACATGTATTTATTGTTCCATGTCTACCAACATGTCCAATCCAATAAGTACCATGTTCATTGGATCACTCGAGTTGATGGGAGTGATACAACTCCGCCCATACAGTACCTCAAATGGACTCATCCTCAGTGAGTACTGATAATCATTGATGTATGAAAACTCAACCAATGGAAGGTACTCCTCCCATCTCCTATGTTGATGCATGACATACATCCTCAACATATCATCCAATATCTTGTTGGCCCTCTATGCCTATCCATCTTTCTGTGGATTATAAGCTATGCTGAAGGCCAACTACCCCCCAATATTGCAAATATTTCCTTCCAAAAATTGGAAGTGAACTTGGCATCCCTGTCTGACACAATATTCTTCGAAACACCATGTAATCTCATGATCTCCTTGATGAATACTTGTGCTACCTCACTAGTTGAATAAGTAGTCTTCACTGGAATGAAGTGAGCTACCTTTCTTAACCTATCTAGCACAGCCATGATAGAATCATGCTACCTCGATTTCCTCAGAAGACTTGTAATGAAATCCATGGAAATCACCTCCCATTTCCACTCTAGAATCGGAATAGACTTAAGAAACCCACTTGTATGCTTACACTCTTCTTTGACCTACTGACAATCCAAACATCTCGCCATGAACTTTACCACTTCCTTCTTCAGATTTGATGAATAGTAGAAATTCTTTACTACTATCAATGTCCTCTGATATCCTAGGTGATCTGAATATGGTTTTACATGAAACTCACTCCAGATAAGCTTCTTTAGTTCATTGTTATCCCACACATAAATCCTATCCCTAGATCTCACTAAGCCATCTGTCGTAAGATAATAATCTACTTCCTGATCACATGTAACCTATTGTAATGTGAGCATAATATCCCTATACCTATCATCCTATTGTCCTGCTTGTAGGATTTGATCTTGTAAATCTGTCCCATATGAGCTCACTGCTGCAACATGGTTCAACTACACTTTCTTGATGAGAACATATGCAACCATGTTCTCCTTTCCCTTAATGTACATGATATCAAAGTTGTAACATCCTCCTCCCACATCAATGAGCCCCAAAAATGGATAATTATATGGGCTCATTCAGCCTCCTAATTCAACTTAATCCACCATTCTCATTAGTTTATTGCATGTTTTTTTATTATATTTATGCTAATAGAGTGAATTGGGTTAGTCATTATGCCAACAAGTCTAATGGGTGCTTTGTGCAGTGTTTTGGTCAATTTTGAGACAAAATCAAAGGTTTTAATGAGAACTTGGCAGCCAAATTTGTGGAAGAACAAGGGAGAAGATTTTTAGGAAGGTGTCCCCTTCATTTATGGGCCCTTACCTCAAATTCTCCACCATCAGCTCGGAGTTCAAGGGCCACCAAATCAATTATCACAAGGGCAGCCAAGCAAGTCAAGTAGGACTGCTATTAACTACAAGTTTTGGGCAGCAGAGTCCCTAAAGTTTAGGAGGATTTTCGGGGTCCTCAATTTGTATAAATAAGAGGGCTTAGGGCATCATTTCAATTAGTCACTTTGTAGGAAAAATTTAGCTAGTTTGTAGTTCAGTTTTTAGTCATTTTTTAGGCAGTAGTTTAGCTCTGCATTTCAACACATTTTCAAGTTTTCCTTGTGGACAGTTTTTGGAATGTAACTATTCTTTTGATCAATAAAGATGAATCCAGCTTTGCACTAGCTCTAATCTCTCTTAGGAGGCTGTAGCTCTTGTGGTTGGGCCCATCTCAAGTGCCCAGTACCTCCTTTGTTTACTTTCATGTGTCTTTGTTGCATTCTTAGAATAAAGTCTGTTATTTAAATTAAAATATTGCTTTGTTACTTAGGTCATTTTTGATGATTAAAATAACTCTTCATGTTCAGATTTACTTGATAGGTTAATCACGGGGAAGATCTTCAGAAAAAGGCTACCAAGCACCTTGGATCTCATCTCCCCCTCAATGGAATCATGAGCTGGGACCAAGGTGACCTTGCTGCCACCAAAAACATTGTTTTGCTTTGTCATGCAATCCTTAGTGTTGCATTTATCATTTGCAAACGTTGATATTAGTTGTGTTTAAATGCCTTAGTTTATGATTGCTTAGTTGCATAGTTATTTCACGTATTCCATTTCGAATAAACTTTTGTTCATTTCCTTTTGCTGTTACTTAGGTCATATTAGAGTGAAGTAACTAGGTCATAAGTTTTCTAAGTGTTTGTTTGTTCAATTTGAAAAATAACTTGTAGAGCGCCTATCATACTTCTCCATCTGCCCATAGTCCATCCAACCTACCTGATTCATCCTCCATTTCAGATCCTTGCCTTACCTTTGCCATGTTCCCTCACGTTGACCTACTTTCCATATTATTGTGTAGCATTGCCTTATCTCTCCCTGAACAAATCCAACCGTCCTTATCACTCCTCAACTCCATCCACCAAAACCTAGACCTTGTCACACCATTATTTCACCTCCATACCCATTCATTCATCTTTCTCCCTCCATCCATCCTCCAAAATAACATTTCTGAACAACCTGTAGAAAATTACTGACATCCTGTAGAAAATTACAGGCATCCTGTAGAAATTCCAGAACATCCTGTAGAAACCCTACACACTTCCTATAGAAGCTCATGAAAGTGGTCTCTTGATCGCCAAACTTTGTGAAACTCTCTGGAAGGGTGCTAGGGACCCCTTAGGCCCTCTCTGAACCTTCCCAACCTCCTGCAAGCATTTTCTCTCACTGATCCACCTCTGCACAGTCAAAAATAGTTAAAGCACATGCACGATAATTCTGACAACTTATTCAAAAATACAAAAAGATGTTTTCTTCAGATAGTGATAACTTAGACACATGCATTTTACCTTCCTAGAAGTCACTGGCATCTCTTTCAGTAGCTTGCATCCTCTTTTTTGCATCAGTAGGGCTAGCTGGCAAAATTAGGGTTTACCACAGTTTGCATTTCCTTTCATCTTTTCAGTTTCTTTCTGGAAGTAGATTAGCTTCCTTTGAGTTAGCTTTCATCCATTAGTTAAAAAGCCTCTTCTCATAGCTCATAGAAGTTGGCTTAAGCCGCTACTAGACTTGTGCTAGTTGACCAAGTGATAGCTGCAGCAAGAGCTAGTACTTGTGCATAGAGCACCGTCGCTTCCAAGTTTGTTACGAACTACTGGGTTGATAAAATCAAAGAAGGGAGTCCCAGGAGTTACAGCGTTATTGCTGCAATACTAGGGCCCACCAGAAATTATGAGGCATCCAATCTTGTTTTGGTTTGTGATCTCTTGACTAGTTTTGGTGAATGATGTAGTTTGAGGGTGGAAGTGGTTTAATATATGGATTCCCATGGTTGTTTATGACTTGGTTTATCCGATGAATCCCACATTCATGCTCATAATATGACACATGGGTGATTGGCTGAAACAATGTTTTGGTTTAGTTCAATCTATGCTCAAATGGTACGTGAAAGTCCCTGACTTGGTTGGCTTTTGCATATGTTAATAAGAGTTATTTTCATATTGTGATTTATGATCATTTGTACTTGTTATTATGTTGATTTGATGGTTGTCCTGTTAGGGTTAATATTATAGTTGTATGTTGGTTACAACAATGGTTTATTATGTGATTCAGTTGTGGATCTTATGATGCTTTGATAAGTTAATAAATGGTTTATGAATTCATAGGATAACAAGTGTTGTTGTAGATACTTGAGAGGGAATTAGAACTTCTCAGGGATATTCAACTAAAGTACAAAGACTTAAACTCAGATATGCCTTCATAACATGTATTTTACATGTTTTCCATGTGTTTGACAAAATATTTAGTATGTTCTAGTTAGTCTAGTTCAAGTTCTTGATTTAAGTTTGAATGATTAACATTGTTGTTATGAGAAATATGATTTTGAAAAGTTACAGGAATTTTTGGGGAGTGGTTTGGAGGATAGCCTAGAAAGGTGGCTTAGATCTCAGGACCGAAGACACAAAAATGAGGATCTAGGGTCATAACCATGTGAAGTAAGGTTTGTGAGTGTGGTTGGAAGCTCACAACTACATGGAGGTAGTGTCAAGGGTGTAGTTATAGGTCTAGGTCACTAAAACAAGGTTCCATATTAGGGATTGACCACTTGGGTTGTTGGGTGATCTGTAGTCCCCATAGCATGTCAATTTGTAAGCCCTACTTCCTTAACTGGAACTACGAGGTTGGGTCATGTCATAGTGGCACTTCTCTTTGTATTTATCCGGAGTTCTTGAAAATGTGGGTAAATGTGGGGTGTCGCATTACTGGTCGATATCAGAGCTTCTAGGTTCAACACATGGACAACGTGGGAAGGATGTGATTGTTATGCATGCATGTCAATTGTATGCATGCATTGTAGTGGCTATGGTTATCAAGTATCTAGTTGATGTTACAAAGCATGATGTGGATAGGTTGATATGTTGGTGTAGTTACATGTGTGTGCATGTGTTGTGATAATATAGAATGATTCTGCATATGGTATAGCCTCCCATGAGGTTCATTGTGGTGTGTTGGTTATGTTTATATTTGGTTTATCTCACATGGTATGTTTGTAGGAAGAATAAGATTAGATATGATAAGTAGAATGGTGGATTATAGTTCACGTGACTCTTCTTATAGATCAATTGAAAAACATTGGGAAGAGTATTCTCTTAACACAGTATACACACAGGTACAAAGAAGCAAAGTCATGTACATGCTAACACACTAATTTAAGAATACCAAGGGTCCTTACCATGGTATTAGCCCTCAATATTGAGTGCAATAATAGTTACTTGATCCTGTCTAAGATTACCATTGGCACTAGTGTATTTTTTAATCATGGTATTGAATAAGGCTCTAACTATATAAGGATGTGAAGATCTAAGTGCTAAGTGTGAGTGTGAAAGGGCTTTCGATGAATACTTCTATCTGAAGTATATTTGCATTGTAAGGGCCATAGTTGACACATAGATCTAAAATAATTATGTACCGATGAATACTATGATGGATTAGGATCATGAGACTTGAAATGAACGTCCATTGTATGATATGCTCATGGATTGACTAGATATAAGTATTGACACATGATTTTATCTTTAAATATTATGATATAGGCCATTCTAAATATTCTAAAGAGCTTTGCACTTTTAGGTCAAAATTTGCAGATATGTGCACAGGTTGGTCTCAGTTAAGTCACGTATACACATGGGTTCGTTTCTTGAAATTCATGTACATAAAGGAAGGGTTTATGTTCATAAATGACTTATCAACCTCTTCAATGTTGTTTTATCTCTATTGTTTGTCAACGATTTCCTCATGTTGATATGGGTTGAGTGATAATGTCTCAAGTATAATTGATTGAACGATGAAGTTGAATATTGTTAGGTCCCTATAATACTAGTGATTCTCGCATTACTGTTGTGGTTGTATCCTTTATTATTATTGTTGTGCCCCTATTATCCCCGTATTGTTATTATTGTGACCCATAGAATCCCTCTATTGTTATATTTGTGCTTTTATATTATTATTGTTAGGTCGTCTTGGTTATATTGTGATGCCTTAAACTCCTATATATAGAAATGAGGCTTTGTCATTTGAATCATCTAAGAATTGTTCATTTGTGTAATGTAAAGGAGGTTTCCCCCTCGAAGAGGCTAATTTCTAAGGCGTTGATCTATCTTTTCTATCTTTTTGTGAGCTGGTTTCATAACATTTGGTATCAGAGCTTTGGATTATAGGGTTTCGCTGATCTAAACAGGTCATCGTGGAATTTTCGCTATATCCTTTTCTCTGTGACGTTTCAGTTTCTACAAAAAAAACACATTTGAGAAGAAATCATTCTAAACTTTGCTCCAAATTTCAGATCTTGTCTCGCTATATTTGCGAAAATATGATCTGAGGAAGTTAGGGTTTTTGTAGACTCCACAATTACATTCAAAACATGTGACCTGGGGAAAATCGTCATAACTTTTGTTTTGAGTATCAGATTGAAATTTTGTAAGAAGTTTCAGAAAGAGGATAACCTATAGTTTTATGCATATCAGTTTTAGGTACTAAGGTTGAAACAGTGACACATGACATGCCATACAAGTTTTCTCTACTGAACTAGTCCATAATCAGGTCACTGTGGGAGATTTGGCATAACTCTTCCTTGGAGAATCCAATCTTGATCATAATTGTGGGGTTAGAAAGAGGACTCAAAGGGATATTGCAGGACGAGATTTCAAATATTCGATATCCGCAGTTTCAGAGATACAACAGATTTAATATCAAGCTCTCACAAAGTGAAAAAAATAGGTGTGTAGTTTTTTTAATTTTACATAAGATTGGTTTGAAAAATTAGTTTGAGGAATTCAAAGGGAATGGTGAAGAATTATTATGTTAATTAATGCCCCGAAGAAAGAAAATGGAAACACCTAGTAAGAAACTTGAAAGCTCTAGCATGACTTGTGAAGAAGAGGAAGAAATGCAATATGATATATCAAAATTACAAGACCAAGTACAACAAATTTCACTCTCACTAAAAGTAAATGAAGCAAAGATGAATGGCATGGAAGCTAATATGAATGGCATGCAAGCTAAGATGAATGGAGTGGAAGCTAATATTAATGGCATGGATGCTAAGACAGAAGCTAAGATGAATGGCATGGATGATAATATGGAAGAATTGAAGATAAATTTGAATAAGTTGCTACAAGAAATGGTCATTAATGGTGAAAGGGTAGTAAAGGAAACTCGTGATGAGAACAAAATAAATGTTAATCACTATTTCATAGACTCTAATGTTGGATTGAAGACCCACCATGTTCCAAAAAATGATATGAGGAAGTTTGATGTCAAGGATCCCTGAACATGGATACTACATATGAAGCAATTTTTCAATCTCCATAATGTGCAAAACACACAAAAGGTACGTATTTCAACATTATATTTGGAACAAAATTAGTTTGTATGGTATCAATGGCTTTGATCTCTTAAAAACATTGTCACTTGGGCAATTTTTACAGAAGAAGTGATAGCACATTATGGGGATAAAAAAACGCAACACCTTTTTTAGCCAATTGATAAATCTCAAACAAAATGGTTCAATGATGGAGCACATTGAGAACTTCCAAAAATTGAACATAAGGGTAAAATATATACTAGAGGAGTATAGTATTGATGGGTTCATAGGGACTTTAGAAGATAATATCCAACATGAGGTTCTCCTTTGGGAACCTGATTCATTGGAGAAGGCATTCAAGTTAGTAAGAAAAATGGAAATCAAAATTATCGCAACCAGGAAGCCTACTACTCTCAACTATAAATATGGAAGTGTTGTTGCCCCTAGCCTTCCACAACCTACAAGGTTGACACCACCAAAATTGGAAGAAAAAAAGAGCAAAAGAGCTTTGTTATAATTGTAATAGAAAATAAACTAAAAGTCATAAGTGTGTGGAGAATAAATTATTCTACATAGATTGTGAAGAGGAGGAAGAAAAGAAACAAGAAATGTCAAAAGAAGAAGATATACTCCAGAAACAAACAATAGATAAAGAAGAAATGAATTTGACCATATCTTGTAATGCATTGGCTGGAATTACCACTCCTTAAACTATCAAGATAGAAGGACATATCAAGAAGAAAAAAGGTAATAGTGTTGATTGATTTGGGAAGTGCCCATAATTTTATTCATTGTAAGATAACAAAGAAATTGAATCGCTTCCTATATCCAACATCAGAGTTTCAAGTGATGGTTGCAAGTGGAGGAACCATAAATTGCTCTAGAAAGTGCCATAACATCAAGCTATCCATGGGAGAATATATATTGAATAGCCCAATGCTTTCCATTCCAATAAGTAGCGCTAATGTTGTAGATATGGTTACATGTTGACTGGTTGAAAAGATTATTGATGTTGCTAATTGTATGAGGGTTCTGCAAGCTAAAAGTATATTTCAGAATAACTATGTTCAACTCTGTGTCCGATTCAGAAGTACAAGTTTTTAGTATATTGAAATCTGTATAGAGGTTTCTCTACAGAAAAGCACATATACGCATGGGTTTCCTTAAGTCAAGTATTGTATACATGTTGGCATATGAATGGTCGGGGTTGCAGTTGATTCTGTGTTTTGATGTTGTATTATGAGTTGAGTTCTATGTTCTAGTTACATTAATCTCATTGTTCTGTTTGAATTAGGTTAGTGTTTGCTTCAGTTGATCTACAAGTTGTGATGTATTAAAAAGGTGGATCCAGTGTAAAAATTTAAGAAACATAGTCCACAGATGTTGTTGAGGGTTTGATCCTTCAGTGAGGAAGTCAAGGCTTCCTGATAGTAGTAGTTGGTAATCAAATTAGGGGGTTGGCACTCCCTTCCAGGAGGAACTAGAGAACAAGGTTGTAGGCTTCAGTAGGTGGGTGTCTGCATAAGTGCAAGAATATAGGAATTCTTTGATATTATAAGTTTGAAAACTTAAACAACAACATTGGGTTTCCACCTTGATACTTTATTCTATTCTTACTGCACCCACTTACTGCTTATTAAATGTCTGATAAATCTCTTACATTCTAATTTAAGTTCAACAAATAAAATTTTATGATAAATTTCTTGTAACATATATTTATATTTCTTGTGGATGAAAATATTTAAATTTTTAAAAATTTGAAAATTGTTATTCATACATGTATTTTACATTTAAACTTTCCATTTATAAATATATTTAGTTGCCTTGTCTAATTTTAACTTGAGGTGTTGCACGAAATTTCATACTAAACTTTGTTTTATCTAATGCTATAATTAAAACATACCTTAATATTTATATTTAGTATTCTAGGCTAAATAATAAAAGCAAAGAAATATATGGTTGTAAATATTTTCGAAGATTTTTTACTCTCTGCATGAAAATTCACACTAAACCTTTTTTCCTAATACTATAATTAAAGCATACCCCAATATTTGACATTCTATGCTAAATAATAGCAGTGAAATATGATACAGTAGAGTCTTATTTTAATAGTCGTAAATATTGAGTCCTATTTTAATGGTTGTAAATATTTTCAATTTAGCATGTGTAATCTATAAATTGCTAGAGTCTTATTTTGAAAATATTTTAAATTTAGCAGTTTTAATTTTTGTTTTTTCCAAATACATGTTTGTGATTATTTGTTTTTTCTAATTACAATTTGAAATTTTAAATATGATTAAATACGTATAAATAGATAAATAAACGGACTGGTAAATTCTTTTCTGCGTCGAGGCAAATATTTTTTTTCGTATGTATGCCTATGATTGTTTATTTTTTTCTCTTCATTCCCTACCTTTTATGCCTGAGAAAAGAGTGACCGGTGACCTTAATATTTATATTTCTGTGTTACAGGATGTTCCTGCTATTTCCGGTGATGCGAAAATAGTAAGCGGCACAAGATAAACAACACTACTATTCTGTCGATAGATTGCCCCTTAACCTGCAACTGCTATTACTGAAAGGATGTCCCTTAAGGGACTGTCATATTACACATTATTATTATATTTATGAGTTACAATTTTTTTTTGTTTTCCCGTGTTACAGTATGTTCCCGGTAGTGCAGGCAATGCTTGCGAGAATAGTAAGCGGCACAGGATCAACACTACTATTCTGTTTGATAAATTGTCGTTGAACCTGCAACTGCTATTGCTGAAAGGGATGTCCCTTAAGGAATTGGCGAAGTTGAAAATGGTTTGCAAATATTTCCATTCATTGTTCTCGACAACAATGAATAGAAATAGTGTTTTTGTCTAATGAGAATAATAAATGAAAATAATTGCAAACTAGTTTCAGCCTGCCAATTCAGGGATAGCAGTTGCAGGTTAAGCGGAAATCTATCAAATAGAATAGTATTGTTGTTGATCTTTGCAGTTTACTATTCTTGCATGTATTGCGGCCTTAGTGAGAACATCATGTAACACAGAAATATGGCAAGAGCTAACCAGCCTGCCATAGGGCATTAAATGACTAGTTATCTGCATGCTCTTTAACTTTATAACACACCTTATTATTTTTCATTTATCTTGTTATGCACGTTGGTGTGTTATAAAGTTAAACAGTATGTAGCTAACCAGTCATCTAATGCGCTATGGCAAGCTGGTTAGCTCTTGCCCAAAAATATAGCCAGCTTTACATGTAGGGGAATATTTTGGGAGAAAGAAATTGTAACTCACAAAATATAATGATATACAATCTTTGTAAAGATGATAGGTCATTTCTCATTCTTTTCCAGTCATAAAAGGTAGGGAATAAAGAGAAAAAAATAAACAGATAGACATGTATATGAAAAAACAATATCTATCTTTACTTTGGATCTACCAAGCAATGTAAAGGGATCAAATCTTAGTTGGCATATAAAGATATTTGATCTCTCAGTGCTTAGTAGATCCAGAGTAAAGGTGGATCTATGCTGGTTTAATTCATCTTTTAAATAGGCTACATTCACATGAATACCATGTGTCAATACCATTGATTTTCAATACGACGGGTCAATTCTATGTGCCATTTTTATTTTTATTAATATTTTTATTAAGGTTAATAGTTTTTTTTTGCATAATATTAATAATAAGGCCCTTGTTATTTGGTTCATAGGCTTCACCTAAAATACCTCTAGTTTATTTATATTTTTATTTATTTTACCATACTTTTAGAGTAAGTATAAAAAGAGGCTTTATTTATTTACCATACCTCCGATTTATTTATATTTATATTTATTTACAATACCTATATTTTGAGTGTTCATAATCTCTTTATATTGTAAATTTATATTATGTTTATACATGATAATAATTAGATTGATTTGGGCCAACATTAGATTAAAAATGTCGAATTTTTACATTTACATTTACATGTTTACGTGAGATTTACCTCTACACTGGGTTGTATAGCGCCTCTTGGCACAACAAACATATCAAAATAAGGCCAAGTTAATATTAGAATGATATTTAACATATAATCTTTTTTTTGGAATAGACAGATTCATATATGAAATATCAAGTTTAACTATGATTGATAGTATTCATGCTTCCAAATAAATTGACTCAAACATTATTAAGGGACAATGTTCTCAATTTGCTAGCTTTAGTGGAAGTCTAGGAATAGTAAGAGGATTAAACCAAGAATATGTAAAAGACAAAAAATAGAATATGACTGTTAAGAAAGTAGAGAGGATGCTAATAAAATATGACTAATTTAACATGTAATGGTTTTTTTGGAATAGATAGATTCATATATGAAACATCAAGTTTAACTATGATTGGATAGTATTCTCTCTTCAAAATAAATTGACTCAAACATTATTAAGGGACCATGTTTTCAATTTGCTCCCTTTAGTGGAAGTCTAGGAATAGTAAGAGGGTTAAACCAAGAATATGTACAAGATAAAAAATAGAATATGACTGTTAGGAAAGTAGAGAGGATACTAATAAAATATCGTTGTTAAGAAAGTAGAGAGGATAGTGATAAAATATGACCATTAAGATAGAGAAAATGTGAATGTTGTTGATTTGATATATATTGGTAATTAATAATTTGTTAATAATAAAATGGAATATAATAAAAGTTATGGTTAAAATAGAATAAATAGAATATATTAATTAAAATAATTAGAATAATATAATAAATGGGATCAAGGACCATATTAATAAAATAATAAAATAATGAACTTGGTCCAATTTATTTTAATTCTAAAGTGGGGAATGATAAAATATTTATTTTAAATTATTAAATTAGTATTAAA
>APFE031699736.1:59558-78756 GCA_000404065.3 Pinus taeda | reverse complement strand
TCCTCTAGTTGGAACAACAGAGTGTGGATAGAATGAGCACGCAGAAGGTTATCCATGCGGAACCATTTAATGAGGTGTACGTAGCGCTGAACAAGGTATGAAATGCACAGCAAAGTCATTGGGACTTGTGTGTACCTGCAATATTATGGGCTTATAGGACGACATGCAAGAAACTGATGGGACAAACACCTTTCTTGCTGGTCTATGAATTGAAAGCCATAATGCTGATGGAATACATCATGCCTAGTCTACGCATAGCAGCAATCATAGGTATGACAAACCACAGAGCCCTGGAGGAAAGACTCGCTGATCCGGGTCCGGGTGTGACAAAGGACCCTTCCAAGAACTTTTACTTTCATGATGTGTTAAATTGAATTTTTAAAAGAACATAAATGAATACATTTTCATGTTGTAAAGAAGAGGAACATGACAATCGTCAACAACATAAAATAACAAGACGTTGATAATGGAGTTCATCCAGGAGGGACTACGTCTCTAGGCCTCGGTGTCAAGATGGTATAGGCTGCTGCATTAAGTGTTTCCAATAGTGATGATGTACATAAGAGGTGATGTCACTATCATACAAGGAAAATGCCCTCACGCAAGAGTGGCTCCAAGAGATGTTCCGCTATAGGAACTCTCAGTCAAAAAGGACTCCTATCAGTATGACATAAACTCATGCATGATGATAATGACCATCCCACCAACATGGCATAAAAGCGATCTCAATGAAAACATACATGGAAACACATGAGTATCCCATCAACATAACGACAAAGGGATCTCAGAAAAAACATGGCGAATCATCACAACAGGTACATCCCACAAATTATTCTACATCACATCAAGTAGGAATCATGAAGAAATGAATAAAACAGGATCCCACATTAAACATCAAACAGGGATCTATACAGAACAATGCATAGAAAAAAGAAGTACATGAACACACTGCATATACCTCACATCTTAAGGCCATTTGAAGAAGAGGATGTCAAACTGCTGAAGCTGGCTGTACCATCAATCTCACGGTGTTGAATCTCATGGAATGATTGCTAGCACGTCGAATGCTGACACATGCACTCCACTTAGAAATGTGGCCAAAAAATGAAATGAGCAAATGGGAATTCTGAATGCACCATCATATTTGTGGCATTGAATAGTGTAAACTAGACTGTCAAATTTCTGAATTCTGAGAAAATGAAAATCTTGGACTTAAGGAATCTTTTAGATTCCCCCTAGATTCCTCAAAGATTCCCTCCTTGGGGTCCTTTGCAAATATTTTTCTCAGATCAAGAAACTGACTGCATCATCAGGTTCATGTCACCGAGAGGTGTAGGATCGACATAAAGTTTGTCCAATTTGGACACTGTAAAAAATTTACCCTCCTGAGAATTTCACCCAATCATGGTTTTGCATGTGTTTTTCTCAGGTTCATGGTTCCACCCTACATTAAAAATTAATAAAAAATGCATCAATTTTCACACGCACTCCTTGCTCTTCCATGCTTTGGCGCACTAATAAAATGGGGGTTTATATGAATTTTCATGGCGGATTTACCAACAAAGTTGTTTGGTGTAATGGTAAATAATAAAAATTGGTTGAGGAGGGGTCAGGTGGTCAAAACCCGCCCCTCTCATTTAAATAAATTATAGTTTCATTAACTAAAATGGGGACAGGTCTATCAGTTCAGTGGTTCGCTCCCCATAACTCCTTCCACATGATTTTTTGCATTATTGGTTTAATGGCGACATTGCATGTTTGGTTTGCATTAAAGTTTGTTGAAGTCACGTGGTTATTGGTACGACGGTTCATGGGGCTGCTCAATGGGGGCTGACCCACGTGGGTCGGGTGGGTTCAATCCTTGCCAACCCTACATTAAATCACATGTCATAGGGTTAGTGTTTGGGGGTGTGGGCCGGGTCCGCCGGAGGTGGCCCACCCACCCCATATATAGTCATATGTCCAGTTGGGGTGTGGGAGGGTTCGGCGGGGTGATGGCCACCAACTAGAATTTAATTTTGGTGGACAGTTGGGGGTCACTGGGTTCATGGCCCATTGAACCAAAATTTATATTAAATTTTGATTTGGGTCCCGGTGGGGGTGGCAAGGTTCATGTTCCACCAGCCATTTTAATATATTTTGTTTTGTTATTAAAACTAATTAGTCATTTTTGAAAATTTGAAAAATGACCGAAGGAGAAAAATTAATCAGGACACAAATTCACCTGGAATCTGGCCTAGGTTGACCAGAATCCAGTGGCTGGATTTCTTCCAAATCGTTGCCTCCTTAAGCCTACCCAGTCATCCAAGTGAACCTGTACTTTGAATGCTCCTAACTTTTGCATACAGACTCAGTTTAACAAACTATTCACACCACCGCAATTAGGATGACGAGACCTACGCTCTGGTCCTAGTTTGAAATCACTCCGAACGCTTTGATTTTTGAGATTCCATAAGCCCTATTTGCCCTATGTGTGTCTCTAGAGCCACCTAGATCAATCCTCTCCACTGAGGAGCTTTTGGTCCTCAAAAATCATGAAAAACAATCTGCAACTTTTCCGTACCTTGTCTGCATCACAAGCATCTTGAAAAGGTCTCGCTTCCATCTCCTTCACCTTTGTTCTTCGGAGCCTCAAGCAATGAGCTGACACTTGCAACCTCTGCAACCTGTAGTACATTGTTTTTTAAAATTACATGTTTGACTTTCATGACCCTAATGACCCAAGCATCCCACACTTGCCATGAGCTTATAACACATACTCGGTGGTCAAGTTTACATCAATATGGACACAATACCCTAGCTACAAAAATAAGGCCAACATATCATTGTTGCTTCAACAAGTGATGGAAAACACATCATCACTGCAACACATGATTTACAAAGATAAGGCCAAACACTATTGTTGCTTTGACAAGTGATGGAAACATGACATCACTTTCACAGTTTATCATGCAACTCAAAATAAGACCAAACATCATTATTGCCTATTAAGTGATGGAAAGCACATCATCACTTTTACATTTTAAAATGCAACAAATGATTTACAAAAACATGACCATCACAAGAAAACATATTTAGAAACCATTTTTCACTTATCAATGTGAATGGGTCGCCCCCTTGTGGCGCATTTGAAGGGTTGAACAACTTCTTCACCTGGTTCATTCAGCGACACTTTGTCTTTAAGGCGCTACTCTAGATGAAACCTCCAACATGTGTCTCTTTTATTACCACTTCTGTCGCAATGATTGCAATGGTCTTCTTCCTCTAGATCTGCTTAACATGTTTCTTTACCTGTTGTTGATAGGGTCTTTCATGCCTCATCCTTTTTTGTGTTGCCATTCTTTTTCAAAACATAGAAAATGTATGGTTATGTAATCCACAAAAGGTACATGTTTTATTCCATGGTTCACATTCATCTCTAACAACAAGACTATAACCGAAATGAAAATTCGAATATCAAGAGTGGTTATACCTTCCCTTTCCATCTCTGGTGTAAGTATGGTGATGGGAGCTTGCCTCAGCTCTTTACCTAACATGGAAACTACCGTAGGATGATGGGGATGCTTTCCCATCATTATTTTTCCTTGATGATTTCAAAGTTGTCCTAGAAGAATCTGACACCTTCGATCATTCTATTTCAATGTATATCAAGCCTACAAATTGAGGTCTCTGCACAAACTCCAATGGTTGAGTTATGCCTTGGTTATTAACACCAACTTCTTTTTCCTCCTCATGCCTCGTCCTGGTAAGGAGCCTCATGTTTGTCCATGTAATTGGGATCTCCAAATATCCAACAAAAATCATACTATGTGAAGAAGAAACTGAAAGGAAATCAACACCTTTTACCTCCTCTGTCGATTTCAAAAGAACTAATGAGGGCTTCTCATCATCTATTACTGGTGGTTCGCTAGTTGTCTCAGCGCATTCCCGAACTTCCTTTCTGACAAACCCAAGTCTTTCTTGATCGTGTAATTCTTCTACTTCGATGGGGTTGACAATGCCTTAGCCATTAACACACGAGCCTCTTTCTTCATACCCCATTCTCTTCAACAATTTGGAGGCAATTCCTGTGGTATGATTTTCAAAAATAGCAAAATCATTATCAGGACACATAGATGAATTCAGAGAATTAGTTTTTACGTCACATGGGTCACGCTACAAATTTTCCAAGGCCTCATCCTTAGCTTGCACCTATTATAGCAAAATTTGTTTTTCCTCCTTCTCTTCATGTAGAAGCATCTTCAATTCAACGTTATCTATTTGAAGATTTTGGTTGTTACACTTTAGTTCTTCTAGGGCCTCTTCTGTGGCTCGCAATGAAGTTGCAATCACTCCTTTTCCTCTATCCCTTTTTGTAGAGCTTCATACATTATTTCCACCCTTTTGGAAATTTTGAGCATGGTCTCATACATCGTCTTTTCATCCTCTGTCACTACATGTTCCATTGTTCACACTAGCAATTCACATCTACGTAAAGACCGCTCTAATACCACTTAATCCGATTCTGGGTGTGACAAAGGATCCTTCCAAGACCTTGTACTTTCATGATGTGTTAAATTGCATTTTTAAAAGAACATAAATGAATACATCTGCATGTTGTAAAGAAGAGGAACATGAAAATCATCAACAACCTAAAATAACAAGACATTGATAACAGAGTTCATCCAGGAGGTACTAAGTCTCCAGGCCTTGGTGTCAAGATGGTGTAGGCTGCTGCATTAAGTGATGTCAATAGTGATGATGTACATAAGAGGTGATGTCACTATCATACAAGGAAAATTCCTTCATGCGGCAGTGGCTCCATGAGATGTTCCACTACAGGAACTCTCAATAAAAAAGGACTCCTATCAGTATGACATAAACTCATGCATGATGATAATGAGCACCATGCCAACATGGCATAAAAGGGATATCAATGCAAACATACATGGCGAAACATGAGTATCCCATCAACATAACGACAAAGGGATCTTAGGCAAAACATGGCGAATCATGATAACAAGTACATCCCACAAATGATTCTACATCACATCAAGCAGGCATCATGAAGCGATGAAGAAAACAAGATCCCACATCAAACATCAAACATGGATTTGTACAACACAATGCATAGGAAAAAGAAATACATGAACACACTGCATATACCTCACATCTTGAGGCCATCTAAAGAAGAGGATGTCAAACTGTTGAAGCTGGTTGTACCATCAACCTCATGGCGTCAAATAGTGCAAAATCGACTGTCAAATTTCTAAATTCTGGGAAACTGAAAATATGGGTCTTAAGGAATATTTTAGATTCCCCATAGATTCCTCAAAGATTCCCTCCTCTAAGTCCTCTGCAAATCTTCAGCTCATATAAGGAAACTGATTATGCCATCGGGTTCATGTCGCCAAGAAGTGTAGGATCAACATAAAGTTTGTCCAAATTGGACACTGCAAAAAATTCACCCTCTTGAGAATTTCTCCCAATCATGGTTCTGCATGGTTCCACCCTATATTAAAAATTAATAAAAAAATGTCTCAGTATCCATGCATGCTCCTTGCTTCTCCATGCTTGGGCACACTAACGAAATGGGGGTTTATATGAATTTTCATGGCAGATTTACCAACAAAGTTGTTTGGTGTAATGGTAAATAATAGAAATTGGTTGAGGAGGGGTTAGGTGGACAAACCCCACCCCTCCCATTTTAAATACATTATAGTTTCATTAGCTAAAATGGGGGCGGGTCTGCCGATCTAGTGGCCTGCTCCCCACAACTCCCTCCGCATTAATTTTGGCACTGTTGGTTTAATGGCAGCAGCATTGCATGTTTGGTTTGCATTAATGTTTGTTGGAGCCACATGGTTGTTGATATGATGATTCATGGGGCTTCCCGGTGGGGGCCGACCCACGTGGGTCGGGCAGGTTCAATCCTCACTAGCCTCGCATTATATGACATGGAAAATGTTTAGTGTTTGGGGGTGTGGGCCTGGTCCACCAGAGGTGGCCCACCCACCCCTTATATAGTCATATGTGTGGTTGGGGTGTGGGATGGTTCAGTGGGGTGATGGTTGCCAACCTGAATTTAATTTCAGTGGATGGTTGGGGGTTGATGGGGGTCATGGCCTGTCTACCCAAAATTTATATTAAATTTTGATTTGGGTCCCATTGGGGGGTGGCAGGGGTCATGGCCCACCACCCATTTTAATATATTTTGTTTTTTTATGAAAACTAATTAGTCATTTTTGAAAATTCGAAAAATGACCAAAGGAGACAAATTAATTAGGCCAAAAATTCATCCAAAATCTGACCCAGGTTGGCTGGAATCTGATGGATGGACTTTATCCAAATTGTTGCCTCCTTAAGCCTACATAGTCACCCAAGTCAACCTGTAATTTGACTGCTCCTAACTTTCGTATACGGACTCGGTTTGAAGAATCATTCACACCGCCACGATCAGGACGATGAGATCTATGCTCGACTCCTAGTTCGAAATCATTCTAGTCACTTATATTTTTGAGCTTCCGTAAGCCCTCTTTGTCCTATGTGTGTCTCTAGAGCCACCTGGATCACTCGTGAAATTGGAGGAACTCGAAGAAGAATGGATTTTGGCTGGATTCCATTAGCAGGGACAAAAGAAACTTGAGAAGGCCTGGCACAATCGACATATTAAGTTGTGCACTGTTAAGGTGAAAATTTAGTGTTACTATATGATAGTAAGTTTTATAAATTCCCGGGAAAATTCATAATGCATTGGCTGGGACCATATGTTATTAAGGAGGTCACAGATGGAGGCACGGTGAAGTTGGTAAAGTTAAATGGAGAACCTTTCATAGGAAAAGTGAAAGGTAGTCAGTTGAAGCCATACACGAGTGGCT
The DNA here is from genome assembly GCA_000404065.3 of Pinus taeda. Taxonomy (NCBI): domain Eukaryota; kingdom Viridiplantae; phylum Streptophyta; class Pinopsida; order Pinales; family Pinaceae; genus Pinus; species Pinus taeda. The sequence continues at coordinate 71,899 of APFE031699736.1, read as the reverse complement.
CAGCTATCTGACTAGCCGGCAGAAGTGTAGTCTTAACGCTCCAGGTAGCTAAAAGGAGTCATGAGACTATAAACAGATGCAGGGAATGCAGGAGCAGATACAGGGAAGCAGTTTAGCAGTCTATGAAAAACACATCTAGGAGATACAACAAGAAGCTACTGTTACACAAAAAATTATCACCATGACTTTCTACAGTTTGTGTGAGTCCATCACCACTCATATATACCTCCTTTGCAAGTCTTAAGCCTCAGCTCTTCATGTCAAGCCTTGAAAATGGGAGAAAGACCGTAAAAATATCTCAAATCCTGGTTTCGCACTTTCTCCTAGCATTGCCTGCAGTACCGCACCCAATGGTCATGTTCCCTGTGAACTTGACCGCTCTGTCTGTTAAGTGATGGGTGCGAACCCCTGTAAAAGTTAAAAAGGCATGAGTTCGCTCTTAAAAACTCACCTTGGGTCACTTCTAGATGCTTCTAGAAGGAATATTATGCTAGCAAGTCCACTCCACCTTGGTTCATCCATTCCATAACTAAGCGAGCTAACTCCATGATATGAGGTGCTTATCCCATTGAAGGAGGAACTTATCCCTTCAATGGTGGACCTACAACTTCCTCCATTTGCACTATAAATTCAGGCATTGGGCTAGTTGTAGGGGAGGTTGAAAGCTGAAGATTCTTGAGGGTAAATGCTGCTGAAAATTATACTTCCTTTTTGAGCTTGTGAGAGGAGAGATTACATACCTTTTATTTCATTTGGGAAGTGAGTGAGGCTTGTCAAAGTAGAGGAGATTCCTACTGAACCCGGGAAAGAGCTTGTGCAACATCAAGGCAAAGGTTGTAAGGTTCTTTTATCCATAAAGTTAATACAATCAAGTTTGTTTTTCTTAATGAACTCTCTCTAATGGTTTATTTTATGAGCTCCTTGATCTTCATAATGAACATGTTTTATTATAGTATCTATGCAGGTGTTCTTTGATGTGTGTTTGTTTGTGTATGCAGGTTATTAAAAGGGAACTGCATGAAGCTGTGGGAACAAAGCTGCCACAAACAAGCGTTGGACAAAGGTAGGGTCTATTACACCTCTTAGTTTTCATTTATGAATTGAAACATGTTTAGAGAAAAGTAGATTTGCTTGTGCTGCTTTTTGCTAGATATCATTTGATACTAGGGAGATCGGTCTTGTCCGCAAGAATGATTTATCCGGCCAACAAATTGGCGACTCTGCTTGGGAACGGTTTTGGTTTTTAATTTGTCTTTGCTTTGACTTGAGAAACTTGAGTTTTGGTTTCTGATCGTGCCTTGATGTGTGTGGGATTGGGTACTAGTTAGATCCTGGTTTGATTTTTATTTTTTAGATTTTTGGAAGAGGACTGCACCTTCTACGTTAGGTACAGTGCGGACCAGTCCGCACTGTTACAGTATAACACAGAGCGGTATTGCACCTAGTTCTATTGGGAGCCTGTGGACCCTGTCAAAAGTTTGAAAAACCTAAGATCCTTCCACCCAGTTAGGTTTAGTTTTTTCCCATAGCTGTTAGTTTATGCCCAGATCTGCACTTGTCTTAACAAAAGTTCCTTGTGAGTTAGTTTTCATTGGCATTCTCGTTTGAAGTGATTTTCTAGAAGTTTTTTCTGTTGGATTGATTTTTGCTTGGTCTTCATAATAGCTCAAAGATCAGAAGCGTTAGAGCCTTAGATCACCCTAGTATCTCTGGTCTTCTTGCTGATTTTGACTAGTTTATGAAATCTATCCTTGAAGAGAGCTAGATCCCATTTTTCTCTTTTGCAAAACTTTGATTAAACTTGATTGAAAGTTTCGAATTTCATTTTTTATTAAAACATAATTAGGTGTTTTTGATTAGTTTGTTGATCTGAACAAATTGATCCTTAGTTAGCTGAAAAACTAAGTTAATCATCCTCAAAAACATTTCAAGTTTCTTTCCAATCCATTTTGTTAGATCTCAAGATTAGATTATAGTTTTGAGTGTTTCACAGAAATTATAGAAGCTTGTTGAAAAATTTGTTTTCAATAGTCTTTAGAGTTTTTCAGAAATCTTAAAAGCTCTCTTGAAAGAATTGTTTGTTCTTGTAGTTTTTGATTGTTGAAAAGCAAAGGGATTTTTTGTGAGCGTGATTAGTGGTCTTGTTTTTGAAGTTCTTTGAAAAAGACAAAAAGTTTTCCTTTCAGTTGTATGTTAAGCCAAATATTTGATTTTCAAAGCATTGCACTTTCAACTCTTCCTTAGCTAGAAATTCATTGAAAAGAAAAGGAATTGTTTATCATCTTAGGTGCATTTTTTAGTGTTTTGGAGTCGAGTCTTCACACCATAAAGTTTCATCTTCACACCCATTGACTTAAGAAACAACCAATAAAATTAACGCTTAATTAAAATCCATCTAGCAATCTTTTTATTTTCTAGGGCTCTTTTCACCAACATAGCTTAGGCTAGTATCTTGGAGTAGGGAGTAATTAACTCTCCAAGATAGTTTAAACAAACAAGTAGTCGATCTTGCTGTAGGGAGAAATTCCAATTGTTACATCTATGCTCTAGGAAAGCTCCTCTTAAAGGAGAAGCACGAGATCATATCTGAATGGGAATCAATCCTTCCTCATTGGGAACGATAGAAGATATTCACGTATTAAAAACAGTAAACCTCGGATTGACCTTTGTTGAGGAGCCTGGGCTCACTTGTTGGTAAACCTTGGATTATGTCAAGGAGCCTTCAAGGGGATTGAGCTTGTTACTCTGCCCTTGCATGCGTATCGTATCGTAGACTGTTCCCCCAGGTATATTTGTTTCCGTTGGTAACCTTAGTGGCCATAATCTATAGGATTCTTTCCTAGGTAATGGTGGAGGGAAGATCCCACTGTACCTGGAGCAGACACCGAATAGACTCACTTGGACTCTCTTGGGGGTTATCTTCACTCGAGACAGTTATAATGGAGAAACTTGTGCTAGTCTATTTCATTAAGCAGGTTTTTTGGGTAACTGTTCCGACTGCCATTTCTGTATCAAATTCTACGACGTTGGATTTCATCACCAACTAGTGTTTTCGATCCAGAAAGATATTGTTTGTGTGTGGTTTGATCTCCTAGATTTATTAGGTGTGTGCTTCAAATTGTTTGGTTCTTTAGAGACTTTAGGTGGTTTTCTTGAGATTTTCTTTGTTTTTGTGTGAATTAATTAAATAATTAATCATGGTTGAATTACCGAGACAATCCTGTTGACTTCAGGGGCAGCCTCCCAAATTTACACCAATTCAACTTGAAGGGCTGCGAGCTCTTGTCACACCTAGTGAAAGTCGAGTTGGGTCACTGGAGGCCGGAGAGTCTTTGTTAATCATACATCTTGATTATCTAGTTCAAGCAACAGGACATATTTCTGAACCGGTTTCATTTTTTGAAGTTACTGGTAGTATTACTCCTACTAGTTCATTAGCCGAAGAACCTGAAATCTGAACCTAAAACTGAACCTGCTGCTACTCCATCTTCAAGATTTTATTCTCCTATTTCTAGTGGTCCTAGTTCACCCAGGGTAGAAAGTATCATTACCCAGAATCTTCCTTCTGGACTCATTTCCATAGAAGAACTTGTAAGTCTGGATGAAGGTATAAACATCCCCGAAAATCAACCAGCTATCGAACTTACGAAGCATGAATTCATTTTATACAGTCCCATTAGAGGTGACACTTGGTATATTTCGTTGACCAACTTTTTAGAAAATCTAGGTCTCGCGTCTTCACCACCTCGATTTCCTTTCCATCCAACACCTGGAGGTTATTATCCTCTTTTGAATATGTCGAGACAGTCATCCTTGTTTTCTCAGATGCCAGAAACATTTTTACATGGCGGTCTTTCTGTTCCTCCTAGGTATCAGTCTTTATCTGGTAATTTTGTAGGAGCATCTCCTTAACCCATCGAATATGTAGTATCTCCTGGTAACAGTGGAACTAAACCATTAAGTGTCGAAGAGATTCTTATGATGTCTGGTACTACCCCTAACCCGCAACCTCAAGGTAGTTCAATACCGCCTGGGGGGCAGCCGCAAGGTACTCAAATACCGCCTGGGGGGAAACCTCAAGGTAGTCCATTACCGCTTGGGGGGCAACCTCAAGGACAGTACATCCCTACAGGATAGTATTTTTCTCAAGGTCAACCCTAGTACCAATATGTACTTCAAGGTCAACCTCAGTTTCAATATGTGCCTCAAGGTCAATACCAGCCTCAAGGTCAGTGCCAACCGCAAGGTCAGTACCAACCTCAAGGTCAATACCAACCTCAATTTTTCCAACCACCTTCAGGTCAATCATTTGTTCAAGGAATGGGAAATGTACCTTATAATTATCAACTTACACTCAACCTGGTTTTGGTCCTCAATATGCTCAACCTGTTATGGGTCCATACCCCGGAATGAATGTGGTGTGGGATCAACAGACTTTGCAACCTAGTGTACAGTTGTCATCTCAATCTGGATAGCCTTTGGTTTATGGTTCACCCCAGCAACCTGTCCATCCTACTACTCAAAATTCTACATCTGGGGTAGTTCATCAGCCTGGGCCTAGTTCACCTCGAACTCTACCCCAAACATCTGCTGCAACTACTGCGGCCTCTGTTCAATCCACCCCACCTATGTCTATAGTATTAGTAGCTCCAGTTTCTACTATTCCTGTATCAACTCCTTAGGCCTCTTTACCTCAGTTCAGACCTACAATCCAGACTTCATTTTCAATGCCTGTAGGACAACCTGGGCCTAGTACGGTTGTCACAAGCCAACCTCAATTTACTTATCAACCATACCAGGGACAGTACCAATTCAGTCCTGTTGTGCAGAGCCCAGCTTATAAGTATCAACCATACCATGGGTATACTTATCAACAACCTAAACAATCCTAGTATGGTTCGGTTAATCCTGGTTTTCCAAGAGGATATAATATCCCAAATGCCAATCCGATTCCAGGTTATCCTGGATATCCTCCTCCTGGGGCTGGTCTTATGACCCCAAGTTTTCGGGATCCAAACTGTTAGTTACCATTTATAGCAACTTTGGATTTACCTGACTTGTCGCGCCTTATGAACGATCCCATTAATTATCTTCCGTTTTGGCCGCCAATGCCGAATAAGTTGCCCAGTGATATACCAAAGTTTGAGGGGAAGTCAGGAGAAGATCCATCAAATCATGTGATGACTTACCATCACTGGTGTGCATCGAATTCCATTATAGATGATTCAACTCGTCTTCATCTTTTTCAACGCACTTTGATTGGCCTTGTAGCCGAGTGATACATTGAGTTGCCACAAGGCTCTTTTTACAATTTTAGTCAGTTAGCCACTTCCTTCCTTACTCATTTTCAGCTGCCAGTCTGATATGACAATGGAACAGAATTATTAACTTCATTAAAATAGTCGATGTCTACATATATTTCAGACCATATTCATGAATGGTGATGTTGACGTTGTTTAGTGAAAGTTTTTATCCTGAACCAAATTTTGGCAGAATGGTTTGTAAAATCATTATTACCTAAAATAACTAAAGATGTAGCCAAGGTAGGAGTAGTTACCAAAAAGAAAGAAATTTCTCAAGCTCAATACCTTGACTTAGTTTATACGCAGTCAGGTACTTTACATGAGAAAATCCCTAACCTTCCAAAGCAAAATAAAATAGCTGCACCTCCCTCAGGGTCTCATGCTGCTGACGGTATGATTGGTACTATTAATACCAAAAGTAAGAAGAAATCCTCCAAGAATTCTTCTCCTATTATAACTTTACCAAATTCCCCGAAGAGAGAGTCTTCAACTGAAATTTCTGCCGATGTCCATGTCATAGAATCATCTATGGCCAAATCAAAATCTGGCAATAAGAAGAAAGACAAGAAGAAGAATAAGCAAAACTCAAAAGAGAAATTAGATAAACCTGAATCTACTGACGAGAAACGTAAACCTCGTTATCCTTGTCTCATCTGCGATGAGGAGCATTTTACAAGAGATTTTCTACATCATGCTGAAGTTGCAAAAATCGTCAAAGGTTCTCAAACACCTGCTGCTTTGAAAGATCCTTTTCTGAGTCAAGACAAAAAGATGATAGGTTCTTCCTCTAGTGCCTCGGAAGAGCCCATAATGATGTTTTCCCATGTTAGGATTGTGACACGATCATAAGATTATGGAAGTAAGAGTCCTATTGGTGGTAAGGAAGCGGAATCTTCTAATTCCAAGCCATCAACCTCAGCTTCGTCTGGTTCCGATCCGCTACAGATCGAGAAAACTAATCCAAACTTAGTAATCAAACTGACTGTTAAAGGTACACTTCGAAAGTCAACTTTCAATCCACATGCGAGAGCTGCTCAGAACTATAACATTGTTGAAGATTTAGATGTTTCATCTTCAGCAATGTTGGCTTTGGAGGTGTTGCAATCTTGTCCAGCACAACGTAAATTGCTATTGTCAGCTATAGGAGCTGTTGATCTTCAAGACTCAAACCTCATAGTCTTCGATTTAGAAAATAGTATACCTCGTTTACCTCATCAAATGGCTTTCCAGATTCCAGTGTTAGTAAAAAACAGACCTTGCTTTAGGACTGTAACTGATGAGGGAGCTTCAACGTGTATTATGTCAATATAGTGTTGGAAAGCCCTTGGTTCTCCTACACTTAATCAATCCTCGACAATTCTGAAGGCCTTTGATGGCCGAGGGTTTCATCCTTATGGAATTTTGTAGGACTTACCTATAGGAGTTGAAGGAAAAACTATTAATCTAGATGTGGAGGTGGTTGATGCCCCTCTGGATTACAACCTTCTTTTGGGTCGTAGCTAGTCTTACGCCATGACTGTTGTTGTTTCATCAGTCTTTCAGCTTATTAAGTTTCCACATAATGGAAAGATCGTTACAGTAGATCATTTAACTTACTTTTCATCCGACCCATCCTCTGCTGAGAGTATTCAACATGTTGGTAAAACCACTATCCCTTATAAGGATGTTGCGGTAGGATTAATTAAAGATTCTGGTTTACTCGAAACTTTTTCATTTCCTCCTCCCAATGTACCATCACCTTTCACAACTATTCATATGATTTCGTCAGAATCCATTGTTCTTGATGATCCTTGGTTGGTTCCATCCAATTCCGAGATGGACTCTTTTGGTGATGCCATGCCTTTGAGTCCCTTTGAAGTTGCTTATCAGGCTGTACAATCATTTTCCAACTCAAGTTCAACCAGTCTTGATCTAGTGAATGTGATCCATGGAGAATCACTTTCAATCTCAACCTCAGATTCAACAACCTTTTTCTGAAACTGTTCACACCGATGAGCAAATTCGGGAACTTTTGTCTGTTGATGAGTTACCATGGGAAGATCTTCATCATCGATCTTCATTTTTACCTGAGATTGATCATTTTGAGAATGATTTTTCATTTGTTTGTACTGCTGAATATGTCAAAGAACCACAGAATCCATTGAAACATCCTGATTATGAACAAATTTAGCAAATATTTCTCAAACAGGTCCTATCAACATTTTAGTCAAACTTGGGATTGTTGAAAACATTCACATAGGTGCTTCTTGTATGGACACTAAAGTCAAAACATATAAAGCCCTATTTTAAGAATTCTGTGACGTGTTTGCCTGCTCCTATGAGGAAATGCCAGGAATTGATCCTTCAATTGTTGTGCATGAGATCAAAACTTACCCAGATGCTAAACCCGTCCAGCAACGTTTGTGTCAGATACACCCACGAAAAGCTACTGCCATCAAAACAGAAGTTGAGAAATTACTTAAAGAAAGTTTCATTTATCCAATTCCTTTAATGGATTGAGCATCGAATATTTTTCTGGTTACTAAAAAGCAAGGGACAATAATAATATGTATTGACTATAGGGATATTAATCGTGCTTGTCCCAAGGACAATTATCCAACATCCTATATCGATCAAATTATCGATGATTGTGCCGGCAGTGAAATTTTCTCCTTTATGGATGGCTTTCCCGGTTACAATCAAATTAACATTCTACCTGCCGATCAACCAAAAACGACATTCATTTGTCCATGGGGGACCTTTGCTTATTGCAAGTTACCTTTTGGATTGAAGAATGCCACCGCAACTTTTCAAAGGGCTATGTCTTATGCGTTTCATGACATCAAGTACATTGTGCAACCTTATCTCGATGATTTACCTGCTCATTCTTTACGTCAAGCCGACCATCTCACTCATTTACGAGCAATTTTTATGAGATGTAGGCATTATCAGATTAGGCTGAATCCCCACAAATGTGTTTTCTATATAGAAATGGGTCGTTTACTGGGATTTGCTGTTTCGAAAGCTGGCATTCACGTCAATCCTTCGAAGGTCGAAGCCATTTTCAAATTACCACCTCCTTCGACTCTTAGCCTACTCCAAAGTTTGCAAGGGAAAGCAAACTTTTTACGTCATTTCATTCCTAACTACGCCGAGATTACAAAAGGTTTCACCAGGTTGTTGAAACAGAACACTTCATTCTTTTGGGATGAGATAGCTGACAAATATTTCAATGCACTTAAACATGCGTTGACCCATGCGCCGTTATTGCATCCTCCCAACTACAACCATGATTACTTCTTGTACATCGCCGCTTCCCATTCCACCATTGGGATGATCTTAGTTCAACAGGATGAATTCGAGAGTGAACATGTGATTTATTATCTTAGTCGGACTTTAACTTCGACTGAGTTAAAATATTCACATGTGGAGAAACTGGCCTTGGCAGCAGTACAAGATGTTCAAAGATTTCGTCATTACATTTTACTATGTAAAACCACCATCATTTCTGGCTGTAACCCTATGCAATACATTTTACCTAAACAATTGCTATGGGCAAGTATTCCAAATGGATTTTCATCCTGCAGGAATTTGACTTGGAATTTGAAAAGGCCAAGTCAAAGAAGTCTTTGGTTTTTGCGGAATTGATGTGTGACTTCCCTCGTGTTGATACCGAACATGTGGCAGAAGAACCCATTGCGGATGAATCCTTGTTCCTTATCAACACTGTTGATCCATGGTATGGAGATATCATTGTCTATCTCCAGACCCAATCTTTTTGGCCTGACATCTCATGATCTTAGCGTCGGAAAATACGTTTCCAATCCCAACCTTACACTATTATTGGAGATACTCTTTATCAACGTGGGGTGGATTCTATTTTCCAACGTTCTCTAACTCATGACGAAGTTGAAAAGGTTCTTAATGACTGTCACTCTGGAGCATGTGCCGATCATATGTCTGGGTATGCCACAACCCAAAAGATATTGTGCGCTGGCTATTTCTGGCCGTCCTTATTCAAAGATTGTATCACTACAGTCCACAAATGCCACAATTGCCAAATTTTTTATCATAATATGTGTGTTCCACCTGCTCCTCTCCACCCTATAATTTTCGTCGGTCCATTCGCAAAATTGGGTATCGATTTTATTACATGTAAACCTCACTCGGCCAGGGGGCATGTGTATATCATCCTTGCGATATATTATTTTACCAAGTGGGCCAAGGCGATGCCTACATTTTTGGCAGACGGAAAAACTGCTGTGATTTTCGTTTTCAATCAGATAATTACTAGGTTTGGTGTTCCTCAAGTGATTATCACCGACCATGGGAGTCATTTTCGAAACATCATGATGAATGAACTTATACATCAGCTTGGCCTACGTCACGATAGTTCCACTCCATATTACCCACAGGCAAATGGTCTAGTTGAAGCAATCAACAAAGTTATAGTCACTATGATCCAACGAATCATTGGGATTCATAGGTCGAATTGGCATAACATGTTATTTTTAGCGCTTTGGGCATACCGAACCTCAGTCAAAACATCAATAGGTTTTACTCCCTTTCAAGTGGTTTACGGTTTAGAGGCAGTACTACCCATTGAATGCAAAATCCCGTCATTACAAATTGCCATACAATTATTACCATCCACTTCCGAAGAGGAAAAACATTTATTATACTTAGCTCAATTAGATGAGAATCGACGTGATGTTGCATTAGCTATCAAAACTCATGCCAAAAGAATTAATGCTCAATATGATCGGAATGTTACACCTCGCAATTTTTTGGAAGGAGAACTAGTCTTACTTTACGATCAAGCAAACGATAAGCTAGGGGATGGAAAATTTGTACCCATGTGGCATGATCCGTATATTGTTAAGCGAAAGCTGGCAAAAGGGGCCTATGAATTAGAAGATTTTGACAGTGTCTCTTTAGGTAAACCTGGGAATGGGCTTTATCTAAAGCGATATTATGCTTAAAAGATTAGTGTGGAGATTTTTAGACTAGTTTCTTTCTGAGTTTGGTGTGTTTTTAGATTAGGAATGCATGCTTTACTTTAGAGAGTGTTTTTCATCATTATTCTTGCTTATCTTGATTTTACTCTTGATATTGCAGATGTCGACGCCTCTCCAAACATACATCGGTTTTGCTGATGGCGCTTGTCATAGTACACGGAACATTTCTTTCGTAGCTTGGGTTATCTATTTTCCCTCTTACGAGTTAGTATCTATGCATGGGGTAAGCCTCGGTCAAACAACAAACAACATTGTAGAATACAGTGCAGTGATTGAGTTATTATCTGAATCCATTTCATTTGGAATTTGGAGTTTGATTCTTAGGTTAGATTCGGAACTTGTTGTATTACAGCTTAATAGATTTTATGCCATTAGAAATCCAGTGTTATTGCGATTATTTTTGAGATTTCGTCTCTTGGAACGAGAATTTGATTACATCGAATATCAGCACATTCCAAGATATTTAAATACATTAGCAGATGTAGTTGCTTCTCGAATGTTAAATAAACATTTTCATTAAATCAAACAGTAAATTTAAAAACATCCCATAACATGTTTTGCAAGATAACCAATAATAGTAATATAGCATAGCATAGAAGTGTGTCAAAATATACATCGTCTTTGATCATAGGTTGAAAAACACCTTATGATCGGCAAAAATGATAGCACAAAAAAGTCCAAAAATGAGTCTACAAGGCAATCATCCTATCACTAGTGATGATCACGATAAGACACCACTGCTCGAGCCACCCTACAAAGGAACCTCCTAAAAGGTCCTGGGACCCCAATTACATAGCACTGTAACCTAAGAGGAATGTCATCTATGCTGGTCTCCATAATATCTGCTATCAAGCGCCCTAGATGACTCTCCAATTCAGCCAAGGTCTCTGCTGATTGGTCCTGTGGGGCCGGTGCTACAACAGCTGGTTGTCTTCTATTATAAGGCTGGAGAGTGGCTGGTCACCGTGGACCCACATCTGCATTTAAAACGTTTTACTATCAGTTTTGAATGATTTAAAAAACAAAAAATATATATAATTTAAAAAATGTTGAAAACAATTTTACCTGTATCATCCCATTTCTCTCCTGGTGGAAGAGCCATGTCTGGATCACCACGATAATCCATCCCAGCATATGGAAAATCCTGAATCACAAAGAGTTGATTCTCTAACCAACGAAAATACTCAGGTGAGAATCGAATGACCTTGGTGCCCTCCTCAGGATGGTGGGCCATGACTGCAACCCAGTGCATAATCTTGGGATCTCAAGGAAGTCCAGCCTCAACGGTAAGTTGTTGTGGAACCAGCATAGGTACCCTCTCTAGGGAAAAGCTCACAACTAAGTAACCATATCCAAAGTTCTTTAGTTGTCGATTCTTTTCCCTAGTCAGTTGGCCTTCCACATTGGCCAACACAGCGTCACACCAGTTGAAGATGGTGCCTCAGAAGTAGTCTACTGCCATGCGCATCTGGGAACTGGTGGCTAAATGAAATGCTGCAGTTCTGCATAGTCTGGTGACAGTAAGTGTGATCACTTTAAGTTCAGGATGGGTGATGGTCTTCACATCTATCTATTTGTCCGCAGTTTAGACATTGCAAAACTCTAGTCGGAGACTAGTGATAGACTGGCCACCTGGCCTAGATCCGAATAGAGATAATATTTCGCCTCTCTTCGGAAAACCAGTCAAAAAATAAATGTCCTCTGGCTCGATTTCGAGCCGGTGTCCTCCAATGATGAAACACTGGTCCTGCGTGCACCACCTGTCTACCAGCCATTGTAGAAAGTCTATCTGTGCCGTCATGCTAGGTATGGCCCAAAATTTAAATATCCCGCGTGCTCTCAATGCCTGTAATGAAGGTGGATGGAGTAATGCGGCTTGATCCACATCTTCATGTTCTCTTTCTTGCCAAATAAGCATCTTGTCTATCTGCATTGCAAAATAGGTGGTTTAGAACATTTCAATCTGAAACTTGTGGGGCAAAAAATGAAGAAATTAGGGTTTTAAATCCATGTTCCGCGGGGTTCGCACCCATTCTTTTAG
>APFE031699736.1:36892-58055 GCA_000404065.3 Pinus taeda | reverse complement strand
TTCATGGATTGTACTGAGTACTTTGAGGGCCATTGACATTACTGGTGGTTCCTCTCACACTTGTTAACAATTTACATCATTGACTGGTAATCAAGTGGTTTCTACCATGTTCGACTTCGACACATTCATTCACATGAATAGAATCATACTAGTTTAGGAAGTAGAAATGAAGACCCTAGATCTAGTTTCCACCATCCAGGCTGCGAGAAATTTTGATATCATTATATAGTAGACTATTCATAAACAAATGGCTACACCCATACTATGTCCATATGTCTCTACTTGTGATGTAATAAAAAATCATTCTTGTATCAGAACAATTTTAGATAGTTCTTAGCCGGTTTTGATCTGAGTATGGGAATGCCTACCTCAGCGATGATATTTTCACATATATATATTTTGTGTTGAATTTTTTTTACAGGTTCCGACCAAGGTATCCATGGGAAGATCCTTGAAATGATAAAGTCCTTCACTCTTCTTACATGATCAAAAATTATCCTCATCTATTACAGACTTTGCACTTTAGGGGGCAATCTGTTACACAAAAAATTGTCACCATGACTTTCTACAATTTGTGTGAGTCCATCACCACTCATATATACCTCCTTTGCAAGTCTTAAGCCTCAGCTCTTCATGTCAAGCCTTGAAATGGGAGAAAGACCTTAAAAATATCTCAAATCTAAGTTTCACACTTTCTCCTAGCATTATCTGCGGTACCGCACACAATGGTCATGTCCCCTACAAGCCTGACCACTCTGTCTGTTAAGTGATGGGTGTGAACCCTTGTAAAAGTTAAAAAGGTGTGAGTTCACTCTTAAAAACTCACCTTGGGTCACTTCTGGACACTTCTAGAAAGAATATTACGCTAGCAAGTCCGCTCCACCTTGGTTCATCCATTCCATAACTAAGGGAGCTAACTCCATGATATGAGGTGCTTATCCCATTGAAAGAGGAACTTATCCCTTCAATGGTGGACCTACAACAACCTCCATTTGCACTATAAATTCAGGCATTGGGCTGGTTGTGGGGGGGTTGAAAGCTGAAGATTCTTGAGGGTAAATGCTGCTGAAAATTAGACTTCCTTTTTGAGCTTGTGAGAGGAGAGATTACATACCTTTCATTTCATTTGGGAAGTGAGTGAGGCTTGTCAAAGTAGAGGAGATTCTTGCTAAACCCTGGAAAGAGCTTGTGCAACATCAAGGAAAAGGTTGTAAGGTTCTTTTATCCATAAAGTTAATACAATCAAGTTTTTTTTTCTCAATGAACTGCCTCTAATGGTTTATTTTATGAGCTCCTTGATCTTCATAATGAACATGTTTTATTATAGATCTATGCAGGTGTTCTTTGATGTGTGTTTGTTTGTGTATGTAGGTTATTAAAAGGGAACTGCTTGAAGCTGTGGGAACAAATATGCCACAAACAAGCGTTGGACCGAGGTAGGGTCTATTACACCTCTTAGTTTTCATTTATGAATTGAAACATGTTTAGAGGAAAGTAGATTTTCTTGTGCTGCTTGTTGCTAGATATCATTTGATACTAGGGAGATCGGTCTTGTCCGCAAGAACGATTTCTTCGGCCAACACTACTCAATGCGTTGTCGATCTTGCAGCAATTCGAACAGAGTTGGGAGGTCTCCGCGCGAAGATCTCCACACTAATGGAGTGACTCGAGGGCAAGTCACAATGTTTGTGTTGGGGGCTTGTTTGGCACGGGATCCCCCAAGGCAATTTTTGGGGCATAAGGCCTAGATTTTGACCAAATCTGATATAAATACTCTGTGTTTTTTTGGCATCGAAGGCGAAGATTGTAAATGAGTCATAGGGTTTTCTACCCTCATTTTTTAATGTAATTTCGGCTTTAGAAACCTACCCATGGTCTGCAGGCCATAGGATTGTATAAATAGAGCGAGGCTCTAAGTTGTAAATTAGTTAGAGAAAGGAAGTAATAGATGAAGAATTAAGTCTTATCTAAGTGTTGAGTCATGTCTTTGGGTCATAGGGTAGGAGAAGGCTCTGCAGTTGAGTGCGTGGACCCCTACAGATGAGTTCATATGGTGGGTCGAGTTTGTAACCTTTGGAGAAGTAATAAAGAGAAGTTTTACATTATTTCTGTGTATCTTTTTCCTATTTTGTGCATTGAATGTATTGGATATAAATTTCATTTATATTTTTTATACAATGTGCGAATTTATATGAATGTGTTGATAAAGTGAATATAAGATAAAGTATCTATTTACACGAAGATAACTAACTGTTTTAAGAAGATAAGTAAGCTACACGGTGTAACTTGGGAAAGTAGCATAGATCGATGCTAGGGCAATGTGAAGGCACCTCAGCCCCTGGTTAGGGTTATGCGAAGGTGATTATAATAGATCACGAAGGCCTCGCAGGTCAAGATAGTGCACAATGTGACTTGCGCGAAGGTATTTACAGTTGGACTAAACCAACTCCTCAAACATCTCAAGGGTGTGGAAACTTGGTTCCAGAATCCCCCCATACTGCTTCAGGTGAGACCTCAGTCCACACGCACGGGCTACTGCTGAAAGGGCCAATAGTATAGGGATTTGTTTGGCTAAATAAATCTGAACTTGGGTCAGGCCCCCTCAAGCCAACACCTATGTTACGCAGAATTACTTCTAATTCACACACGATTTATCATTTGATTACTCAATCCACACTTGCACAATTCAGAATTAAATTCTATGTATATATATAAACAAATGATTACATAATGAGTCTTTCTTTGACCTCATGTTCTAATCAGTGTCCTTTTCTCTCTCTTCCCGTAGGCTTACAATCAAACCCTATCTACTCTGAACTCTAATTCTCACTCTAACTAACAGATTGACTGACTGTCTCTATGCCTTTTTGGGATTACATTTATACAAAAGGTTATGCAACCCATTTCGGTTCAAATACTTAATCTTTTGAACTAAATCCTGAATATCCTCTAATTCCACTTCTACCTCCATTGATCCCTAAGAATCCTCTCTAGTTCCATAAACCATGAAACAAATTTCTAATCTAAGATTTACAATTGATTTCCAAATCTCTCAATCCTCACTAATCACTCATCATCACTCATGTTCTCCTACATTCGAGAGAATTTACAAATATCCTCACAATATCTAATTAATTCCTATTCCAATCACTCAAAACATTAATAATTACATTAATTTGATACATAGGAATCCAAGTTAAAACACAAGGCCCCCTAAGTTAACTAGAATATAATAGAAGTGTTGAGCTAGATGCTCCTACATCAGAATCCCAAGGTTAAAATAATCATGATCTCCTGATCATGTGCTTTTGATATTTGTACTCATGGATCCCATACTTTGTTCTGTAATTTGTCTTTGGTTGTTGTTGTTGTTTGTTTTTGTTCTCCAGGTTTCCACACTTTATGTTTCTTTGCCCCACTAGCTATGCTTTCACAGTCTGTTGCTTTCTTTCTCTTGTCGCTGCTTGGCTTTCTTAATATTATTTTCTTTTGAGGCACCTTCATCATCAATTTTATTATTCTTTCAATCTATATGTCCAATTTATCTTTTGACTGATATTTACCTTGCCATTTGTTGTTGTACTCTCTCCACTCATCTTCAAACTATTGTTTATTGTCTCCTCTTTAGAGTTGTCAAATTCTTACTTCCGCCCTTTCATCCTTACCCTCTTGTGACTTTCCAAACAACCTCTATTCAATATCTGCAAATTTTCTTTCAAGAAATAAATTATCCTTTAATTCCCTTTGTACTTGATTCCTCTCAAATACATCACTATGATGCTCATCAATTCCAGCATATTTTCCTTCCTCTTCTTTGACAACCCTCAGAAATTGTCCTTCACTTCCTTGACTGATTCTAAAAATCAGTTTAACTTCTTCAAGCATGGTATCTTCATGCTTTTCATTTCCCTCATTAGTATGTATGTCTTGGCAACTTCCAGTCTTCTTTAGTTCTAAAACTGATTCTTCAATTTGAAACATATTTGTCTCATTTTCATCACATCCTGTAATCATAAAACAATTATCAGAATTAAAAATATAAGGACTCATTACCTTTTTATTCTCTAGAAACATCTCATTATGTTTCTCTGAGTTTTCCTTCAATTATTTTGTCAACACATCAGTATGTTGATTTAAACTCTCCTTCATATCATTTGTTTCAATGATATCTCTCTACTCTAGTTCACAATAATCAACTCCTCCTTCTGTAATGTCAATTTGCTAAACTTTTATTACCATTCTCTTTTCCTTATGATTGTCATTCATGAAAATTTATTTGTCTTCCTTTTTCAGCAACTTATCTTGAGTATACATCCTCTTCTTTTCCAACTTACTTCTTTGAAAGTCTAATTTTCCATATAATTCAATAATTTCAATTGGAGTAGAATTTTGGAATTTTACACAATTTTCCATACCTTCCTTTGTTATTGACAAATCATCAGATGTCATTTCTCCCTTTGCTAAATATTTTGCATAGTCTTCTTCGTTCTTCAATTCTATGATTGTCTTTTCTTTGTCTTGAGACAAATCTACCTCCCCTTATTCTTCAATACACTTTTCCTTGCTGTCTATTTGTAAAACTTCTTCAAGAGCTATCCTTGCCCCATCATTTGCATTAATATTCTCCTGTATTTGTTCTTCATTCACAACATTAATCAAATTCATTAGATTACCTCTCTAAGACAATATTCCTTCGTTCTTGATCAGAATAAGATCATGATCTTCCATCTCTATGGAAACTTTAAGTGATTGTCTTCTCTCATTAAGTAACTCATCCATAGACTCTTTCTATTGTAACCAGTCAAATTCTTCCTCTTCTAAGAAATTTCCTTTGTCATATGCTTTCTTGGTCTCTCGTAGCAACATTCATGAGCTACAACAAAACCTTTGCTGATCAGATATTAATCAAGGACCTTAACCGCAGTTCAGAATAATGTTGCAAACAATGTACATGCAATTGTAGTTTACATGACTGCCAGTCCTACGTGAATTAGCGTTAAAAGGTTAATATTGGCTTTAAGCACTAAAACCTTTATTAAGCGCCTTTTTCTTAAAATATTACTTAAGAAAATGGGTGGTCTTGGAAAGACAGTAAATGGTTTCTCGCGTGGGCAAAAGGCTGGAAGCAATATTCTACCAAAAGCACGTGATTATCCTTAGAAAGAGACACGTAGTAGGGAAAAACTACTTTTCTTGTGCACCCTCAATTTGATATCGGTAGTGCAGAAATCTGTGCAAGATTGTGCAATGTCCATTGGATCGAGCAGGGTCACATCAATGGTGGAGATCATCCAGGATAGTTGGCCAGTGGATGATGTGATAGCTATTGGATTGATGGGATAGATCAATGGTTTAGAGTTAACCCAATTGCAAGCTCTATGGAGGATTATCCCTAACCACCAGGATTATACAACACATATGTTCACCGAACAATTACGGTAATGCTAATGGCTACCTCCGACAGTCAGCCTAGCAGAGTGGCTAAAGTGTACCGGATATGCTAAGTTTAGCTGGAGATAAGTATAGTTTCCAAAATTGGTGGAGTATCCCCTAGAGGATAAAGCATAAATACACTCCAAGAGAAGTTTTAGAACATAGAACATAGAAAAACAAAGGAAAACAAAGGAAACAGGAGAGAAGCCGAGAAGCAACGAGAGTGTAACAAGAGGCTTGCTAGGCTAATTAGAGCCTTCTAAATCTGATGGGATAGTTTAGAGAAGCTGGGGAAGTCATATTCATGGAGAATTACATCCAGGAAGATTGATTTGGAGCTCAGAAGCCACTAGAGGTTGGAGGAAGTTGTAGGAGCTACTAGTAATTCTCAGTGATCCAATAGTCAATTCTGACTGTAAAGGACTTTCTAAATCCATTGGTAGGATTTGCAGAAGCATTTGGGGACTTCTAAGGGCTAAGAAGCTACAGGGAAGTTTTAGGCAGAAAATGATCAATCTGTTGTAGGTTTCTGATATGCACCGGAGACAAAAGAAGAAGTTCTAGAGACAATTGAAGAATTATGAGGGACTTAGTGCCGTCAAGAAGCTCAAGACATCCCAGAGTACTGATTGAAGGAATCAAGTCCAAAAAAGCTTAGATCTATTTACAGAGTGAGGACAGCCAGGGATATATATGGTATTCTAAGCCCATTGGTTCAGTTCAGTAGTTTTTGGAGTTAAGTGTGGAACTTGTAAAAGAAGCTTTACCATAATCCCAAAGAGCCAAGTCAGGTTGACAAGAGCTCAAGGAGACGTAAGCCGATGATATTAGGGTGAAATCCTAGATTAAATTTGGTGTTATGTGTGTGTTTCTTATTTGCTACATAATATTACTGCTATATGTGTTTTAGATCAGCAGAAACACTTAAAGAACTAAAACAGTTAAAAACAAACAAAGACATACACCTGTTTCAAGTACTTAATTCTGCAATTGTTAACATATGCTAGATCATATATTTGTTAAGCTTTGGAATGGGAGGTTCTTGTAAGTATAACAAGATGTTAAACCCTCATTTCAGATCAGGTGGTATCAAAGTTAGCTGCTTGATTGACAGAGCATGATTGCTTGATTGATAGAGCATAGTTGCTTGATTGATAGAGCATAGTTGTTTGAATGATAGAGCAATAGGACACTTGATTGAAAAAGCATAGTTGCTTGATAGACAAAGCAATAGATTGCTTGTTTGACTTGATAGGTATTTAAACAGTACAAGGGATTTGACTGTTTGATTGTTTGTAAACTGACTATTGCTTGAGTTTGCAAAGGTGAAGGGAAAGCTACAAATAGCTAAGTATAGTATAGGACAAGAAGGGAGAAGGGATGAAGGCATTCTCCTTACCCCATGTACCTCAAGGCAATCCTTGAAACACAAGAAGGTTTGTTTGAAAAAGGCTGCTTGAATAAGCTCTTTGTGAATTTTGTTGAAGTTCTTTTATTCATTTATATAATGACAACTACAAGTGAGTTCTCAAAATCTTCCTCCTTCACAAGATTCTTAGATGAAGACATAAAGCAAGACTTCTTCATCATGATGGTTATGGTGAGATAAATGTATGAGGATGAAAGGAAGAGCACCAAACTTTGAGAGCAGTTGAATTCCATGAAGGAAGAGAAGCAGTTTCTTTCTAACAAATTGCAGGAAATGGAGAGCCAACTTCATTTTCAAATATGAGCCTGGAAAGGATGCATGAGACAAAGACATAGCTCCTTGTTGCCAAATAAGCCTTTGTTAAGTGTCAGCTTGAAGAAGAGGTAAACAATCCTAGTTTGTCTTCAATTTCCTCTAAGAATGTTTATGTTGGTTCTTTTGAAAAACATATAAGAGGCATAGGGTCCAAGTTGATGTCAAAAATGGGCTATGAAGGAAAGGGATTGGGCAAACATGCGCAGGTCATTGTTGAGCCAATAATGGTTGAGGAAAGGCCTAAGTATTTGGATCTTGGCTATGGAAAATATTATGGATAAAGTTCCAAAGCAGCTATGAAGGCAAGTGAAACAGTTCCTAAAAGAAGTTTCATTTCAGGTTCTCTACCTCAAGTTTGTAAATATTGTATTCATGGGGAATGCAATAGTTTGAAACATACTTTGCAAGAATAAGGCATTCATAAGCATGCACTCGAATAAGAGAGTTGTGAAAGCTCTAAAACCATTGAAGAGATTGATGGTGTTCCAAAGGGAGCCACTTCTTCATTCGATTCACCTCCTCATGAAGGTAACAAAGGTGAAAGAGAAAGGTCTAAATCTGATTTCAATCATATTTCTTTTGATGATGTAAAGCATGATAAATTTCCACATAAGCATTGGAAAAAAATTGCATGTTCCTTTTGTGGTTTGGATAGCCATAGTGTTTCTAGATGTTGGAAGAGAATGGCCACATACAGGAAACTTTTGAAGAAAAGGAGGCAAGAATCCAAAGGTCCATTGGACAAGGAAAATCATGCTATCAAGAAGATGCACATGTGTTGCACTTACTGCAATAAGCAAGGACATATTGCTGCAAAGTGTTGGACTCTGAATCCAACAATTCTTCCACAAAATTTGAATAAGGTGGGAAGAGGAAATGGCAAGAATGGAAAGGAAGTTTCCATAATTGGTGTGTTGCAGGATGATTCACATGTTGATGTCAATGTGCAGACAAAGGAAGCATCTTTGATATGTATTGGTAAGAAACGGTTAGAGTTATTATCCAATTAAGGTTGCATGTATTTTGATTTGATGCATTTCTTTGCTAATGGAATGCAAGTTGCATGGTTTTACCAAAAAGGTGAATGGAAAAAGTTGAGTATGTGACTCACTTTATTGCAGCAAAATTATATTCATTTCAGCTTTGCAAGTACATGTACATATGATTGAGGACCTTGTACTTAATATAGTGCTTAAGATAAAGTTGAAGAATGGAATACATGCATGAGAATAGTATGTATGAACTCAGGGATGTTGATGATTTCTTTGTATTTGAACATGTATGTGTAATTGACTTGATGGTTGATTTCTTTGTAACATGCATATAATGTCATATTGACTTGGAAAAAGTTGATTTTGTCTCCAAGATTGAAAAAGGATATAATGATGGAGTGTTTCACAAGAGGTGGAATTATTTCTATTTTGAAAAAGAATCATTAATTTCTTTTCGTACATGCCTAACTTGAAGAGTCAGTTGTTTGAAAATGCATGTTTTTTTTCGGCTTGTTATTCAGTCGATCATTTGTATACAAGATGTAAATACATGATGATGATTAACATGATGTGAAATTTGTTTCTTTTGATGAAACAAGAGTTTATTCCATCAAGTTGTTTTCTTGTATTATGTTGTTTTTCACAAGATGTTAGAAGAACGTTTGTTTGAGCCACCTTGGATCAATGATCAAGGAAAACCATTCTTAATAGGAGGACAAGCACATTCAGAAAGGAAAGTGTTGAATACCTTCGAGTTTTGGTTCAGAGGCACTAGCCATTCAAGGAAAGTGTGTGGAGGCTTAAATAAGAGGGTGTTGGTACTCTCATCTACTGTATAGATCAGTATATCAGTCTTTTGGGGTCCAAAAGATTCTCAATCGGGAGGAGTGATTAGATATTGATCAAGGACCCTAACCGTAGTTAAGAATAAGATTGCAAACAATGTACATGTGGTTGTAGTTCACATGACCTCCAGTCCTACGTGAATTAGCATTAAAAGGTTAATATTGGCTTTAAGCACTAAAACCTTTATTAAGCGCCTTTTTCTTAAAGTATGAATTAAGCACGCAGGTGGTCTTGGAAAGACGGTAAATGGTTTCTTGTGCGGGTGAAAGGCTGGAAGTGGTATTCTACCAAAAGCATGAGATTAGCATCAACAACAACACGTAGCAAGGAAAAAAAAAATTCTCACATGCCCTTGATTTGATATCGGTCATGCAGAAATCTGTGCGAGATTGTGTGATGTCCGTTGGATCGAGTGGGTTCACATCAAAGGTGGAGATCATCCAGGCTAGTTGGCTAGCATATGATCGAAATCCATTAGATGGATGGGATAGATCGACGGTTGAGAGTTAACCCGATCGCAAGCTCTATGGAGGATTATCCATAACTGTCGGGATTATACCACACATATGTGCGCCCAACAATTACGGTAATGCTAATAGCTACTTCCAATGGTCAGCCTAGCAGAGTGGCTAAAGTGTAGCAGATATGCTAAGTTTATCTGGAGATAAGTGCAATTGCCAAAATTGGTGGAGTATCCCTAGAGGATAAATCATAAATAAACTCCAGGAGTAGTTTTAGAACAGAAAACACAGAAAAACAAAGGAAAACAGAGGAAACATAAGAGAATTTGAGAAGCAGCAAGAGTGTAACAAGAGGCTCACTAGGCTAATTAGAGCCTTCTAAATCCAATGTGATAGTCAAGAGAAGTTGGGGAAGTCATCTTCATGGAGAATTACATCCAGGAAGATTGTTGTGGAGCTTAGAAGTCACCAGAGGCTGGAGGAAGTTGTAGGAGTTACCAGTACTCATTCTCAATCATCCAATAGTCAATTCTGACTATAAAGGACCTTTTGAATCCATTGCAAGGATTTGCATAAGAATTTGGAGACTTATAAGGGCCAAGAAGCTACAAGGAAGTTTTAGGAAACAAATGATCAAATGATTAGTCTGTTGTAGGTGTATGATATGTGCTGGAGACAAAAGAAGAAGTTCCAGAGACAGTTGAAGAATTCTGAGGGAGTTAGTGCCATCAAGAAGCTCAAGATATCCCAGAGCACTGATTAAAGGAATCAAGTCCAAGGAAGCTTAGATCTGTTTGCAGAGTGAGGACAGCCAGGGATATTGATGGTATTCTAAGCCCATTGGTTCAGTTCAGTAACCTTTGGAGTTAAGTGTGGAACTTGTAAAAGAAGCTTTACCATAATCCCAAAGAGCCAAGTCAAGTTGACAAAAGCTCAAGGAGATGTAAGCCCATGATATTAGGGTGAACTCCTAGATTAAATTTGGTGTTATGTGTGTGTTTCTTATTTGCCACATAATATTACTATTATATGTGTTTTATATTAGCAAAAACACTTAAAGCACTAAAATAGTTAAAAACAAACAAAGACATACACCTGATTCAAGTACTTAATTCTGCAATTGTCAGCATAAGCTAGATCATATATTTGTTAAGCTTTGGAGTGGGAGGTTCTTATAAGTATAACAAGATGTTAAACCCTCATTTCAGAGCATCTGTAGTAATAATTCCTCCCTACTACATGATACCTCACCAAGCTTCTCTCCTCTGAGCTTAGTCTTTTGGCATCTCTTTGGTTCTCTCTTCTTTGGAACCAATTGAGAACTCCTTGTTCTAGGCTTCTGCAAATCTTCTCACCTTCCTCTGTTGTTACTCTGCACAAAAATTATAAAGACTAACACTGAAAATTTTGCAACATAATCATACTTCACGCGAAATATTCTTCTATTCTGATACCAAATGATGCAGCCTAAGCTACACATACCCATAGTATGCAAATAAAATCACATGTCGCACTATGTCATAGGAATTTCAAAATCCCTTACTTGGTAAAACCTTCACAAGTGAAGGTTTAAGGCTCCTTCAATAAACTCTATGCATAAACATTTCATTTAGATATCCCACAAGTTTCGACTTTGGGTTATTTTCACCTCCGACACTTATCAACCATACCCTAGTCTTTAGACTTTGGATAAAACTCAAACTTTAACCCATAATACATTAATACCCCTTATTTTTGTTATAATTCCCATATAATAGAAATATTTATTAACCCACACTTAAACCTTACCTTTCCGCCATTCTTCAACCTTTTTCACATATATCAATGCTCTCTTTAGCACATTAAATCTCCACCGTTGATTTGTCTCATCCGATCCAATGGCTATTGCGTTGTCCGCTCGCCAACTAGCCCAGACAATCTCCACTGTTGATCAATCTCACTCGATCCAACGACTATCTTGAAATGTCACGTGAAATATGCATGACCGATATTAGGTCAAGAGTGCACGTGAAAAGTAGTTTTCTCG
The DNA here is from genome assembly GCA_000404065.3 of Pinus taeda. Classification (NCBI taxonomy): domain Eukaryota; kingdom Viridiplantae; phylum Streptophyta; class Pinopsida; order Pinales; family Pinaceae; genus Pinus; species Pinus taeda. The sequence continues at coordinate 46,553 of APFE031699736.1, read as the reverse complement.
TTCTACGTGTCGACCGTGAGAAAAATAGTTTCCTTTCAATGTGTCTAAAATGCAATGAAACCCATTTGTAATGTCTTGTTGTCTGTTATCCATTTCATGTTGTTATAATCTCTCTTCCATCTTCAAAAATATGCAAATTCAATCACATTCATTAAATCATATATAATTAAAGAAGTAATGAACCAATACATTCGTCAAGCACTGCATTCTTTGTTAAAATTCACTTATCAACAATGAATATTAATGTTGGAAATTTCACACTATTAACCCTAACACTCCAACTACAATTGCAAATATGTAAAGAAATATTTATGGGTGAAAATAATAATAAAAATGAAATGGTTGATTTCTCATTGAGAGTTTCCATATCGTTTCCTTGTTCAAATTGCATAAGAAATAAACAAAACATGAGAGCTAAAGACAAAAGTAATGAACAACCCAATGTGCAAATATAGAGAGGGAAATCAATGTGGTGTTTTATTTATTTAATATTCTTTTTTTAAACATGTTGCTTTAATTTTTTTTAATGTAATTTTTTAAATTTCATTCAAAATTATTTTACTATTAAATGTGTTGCTTTATTTTGTTATTCAATGTGCTGATTTTTTTTGTTATTCAATGTGTTTCTCTTTTTTTTTTTCCCTTTCTTCAATGCATGGTTTGTATTGCATTATATTTTCCTTCAACTCCTTTTTATTTGCATTTATTTCATTCTTAATACCTCCATCAAACATTGCAAAACCAAACAAAAAGAAGAAGATTGAAAAAAATTGTCTCATGAGAATAATAAGAAGTAAATGTATTAATGGAAATTTGAAATTTAAAAGAAATCCACTTACAATTTTATCATTGATGGAAGTTAGTAGTCATTGTCACATTAATTTCATGGTTGTACTATTTCTGATTAAATCTCATTCATGGCATTAGTTCCTTAGGTTTTTTGTGCAAATACTTGTTATTTGAAGTGAGAAGAGTGAACTTGAAACATGAAATGGTTGCATGATTTCATTTTAAACCTAATATGGTTTTAGATAGTAAAAGTTTGAGAAAAATTCATATAATTTTAATTTTACACCTCTCACAAAACTTGGAAAAATGTGGAATTATTCCCATCAAAAATTGTGGATGATAACAAAGGTTTATCTTGATATGATTCACTTGAAATCAAACTTACCTACACTAATTATTTAATTCACAATGCAATCTTTGGAAAACTTGATTGATAAAATTAAGTGAAACCATATATGATAGAACTTTGAGCTTTAGTTCAATTAGAAAATGCAATGCATGCAAGAAACCACTTTTACAACCTTTATAGTATGGGTGTCAAAGTCCATGTCATTAAAACATTCATTGATAATGAGATAAGTGGTTTAAATCGTAATGAAACAAAGAAAGAAAGTTTAATTACATTAAGACCTATTTCAAATCATAAGTCCAATGCATACTAAGATTCATGAAAACGAAACTAAACTCTATTAATGAAGAAGAGACCCTTTATTACATTTTGTATTTTCTTTCTTGAGAGTAATATGCATTAAGAATCCAAGTGCAATGGGGAAGAAATGGGAAACCTATCCTCATGCAATGTCTTTGCTTGAATAGAAAATTCAATGCAACATGTGTACATGAAGATTCAATCACAAATGCATAGACGAAAACATTCAGTGCCTGAAAATGCAAGATATGAAATGAAATTTCAACCATGATGATGCTCATGAAGGCTCAATATTTGAACATGTAGGTCAAATCATGATAACTAAATTAGGCCAACAACACAAAATATATGCTTATAGTTTGTAATTCATATCATGGGAATAGGAAGCTTGAAAATGCATCATGAAAGCAACAAATTAACAAACCATAATGCATTCATTATAATGAGAACCAAAATAAATTAAGGATGTTATGCTCACTCATGAAATATAAATTCATGACTTGTGAATTCCAATTCATTTCATGGAGACATAAGGATTTAAAGTGCATCGCTAAAATAACAATCTCACAAACCCTAATGCATTCATAAAGAAGATAAAGAAATGGTGTTCATAGGAAATGAGCCTATGGAAAATACCAACAACCAAAGGGTTTGATGGCACCTAGGTCATTAAAGGATTTGAATTATTTGATGCATAAGCACATTTGTTAGACTTTGAAAGCATAGAGGGACCTTAAATTTGGGTGGTAAGACAAAATTTTGGGTGTTGTTATAGCAGCTACAACACGAGCATATGTCATTGAGTTTAAAGATGAACATTGCCTACACACAGCCTTAGACAAGGCCTACTTATGGTGTCTAGTAACATATGTCATAAAAGTCACAGTTATATCTCAGATTGTGTCATACGAAATAAGTTATCACTGGCATAGAGAGGCAATCTCAATAAGATGCCACTAAAGAAGCATTCCCAACTAGAATTTGACCAAACAATGAGGTAACGTAGTCACATGGGTAAAAGTAGTGTGTTATAATGAGATATGTATAGTACGTGACGCATTATAGCGTGATTGCTAAAAGCATGTGACAACTCTTGTAGGTGAAGAGAAATAAAAAACCATAGGAAAATCCATCGAATTACCCAAGGAATTCATGTGCACAAGGAAGATTCACTTTTTAATTGATATGGTCAAAAAATACATCAATGCAATCCATGGATTTTCCTAAGGTAATTATAAGGAATAAAATTTATAAATAAGCAAGGAGTTCGATTAGCTAGTGTATGCATTTTTCATGATTTATGTTCTAGAACAGATTATTACACCAATGTGCAAGTGTCGATTAAGCTTTGAGAAATATAAAGCATTGTGCAGGAAATCCTTTCTAGTGACACAAATGATCCCTCAAGTCCTATGGGAGGATATAGCAACAAACAAAGACAAATATGTGAGAACTTTCCTAGTTTATACTAGAAAACACAAAGGAGGGTAGATGACCTACATCACTCTGATGCTAACATATGTTTTTGTCATCCTTGATTCTTCTACTTCCAAGTTCAATATCCTCTTCATCGTTATGGATGAATACATGTAAGGAAGATCATGTCGAGACAACAAACTCGTTAGTAAAATTCATTCCAATATAAACCATGTAACAGATCAAGGAGTATTACACTAAATGAGCAATCATGGACACATTTATGGAAATTAAACACATAATGTATTATTAATAGATGGTAAAGGGATCATTACAAAAACTTAATACTTGATGTTGGAAGCCTCCTATAGGTGAGTTTCCAAGTCCCAGCCTTAACCTTCAATCACTCCTTTCTCCTTAGCAAAATGGGCAGTGTTTGGGCGTAGTTCAACATTAGCAAGGAAACCAAGCAATGCCAACCAAGTGTGAATAAAAGGGATATTATTTATAGGGAAGGAGATGGAGTTAAGGATCCATAAAAGGAGGGAGAGGTTCCACATGTCAAGGGAAAGATTCACGAAAGTAGCATCAAGGACCAAGAATGGGAGATCTCGTTTCAATCCTCATTCACCTGTAACTAGCTCGATGTTCTTGAGAATTCTAGTAAGAGAAGCTTCTCCTCCACTTTATGAAAAACTACCTGAAGAGGTTCAGTGCGAGTTTTCCAGATAAAATTCACGTTGGTAGTGGTAGGAGCATGGTTCACTAGTGATGCAAAACACGTTATTCTTGAAAATAAGGTTTTTTGACAAGTTTCTTCAGAATTATTTCAAGTCAAGTTTTCTTCTTTTCTTCGAGGATGCTTCTGAACATTTTTCATGGTGAATACATTGACATCTTTCATCATTTGATAATTCAGGATACGAGACAAGGAGTGTGACAAAATATTGTATAATAGATTCCCCCTAAAGCATGAAGGCAAGACAAGAGCGATGGTTGAAATGCTTCACAAGTCAAGGCAAGGACCCAAAGAAACATTGTCAGGTGACCTGTAAATTAAACACAATATAAGAGATTTGACATTGCTAATGCAAGTATGCCTAATAATAATTTGAGTAGGCATCTAAAAATACATGAATCCACGGCATGGATGCAGCCATCCAAATAGAAGGGATCATGTGTATGGATCCGTAGCATGGACGCAACCATCTGAATAAAGGGGATCATGTGTATGGATCAATTACATGGATGCATCCATCCAAATAGGAGGGATCATGTGTACAATCATGAATACTTAATAACTCCATGTAGCCTATATTTATCAGATGAAATCTGGGGTCTTCATCTCTGTCTCGACCCAACCAAAGTACGAATTCCACCATGTGAATAGATGTGTCAGAGTCAAACATGGTAGAAACCACTTGATTATTAGTCAATGATGTGAACTGTTAACAGGCACAATAGAAACCATCAATAATGATGATGGCTCTCAAGGTACAATAACACAATCCAAGAGTGTGAACAATTAAGTTGAAGTTGAACACTCGCATAACCATTCGATTGAAAGCCAATGATGTGAGCCTATCATTGAATGTGAACAACCTTCCATTGAGGCATGCAAGATCCAAGGTACTGAAAGGGAGTTTCTAGATCATCTTCCTCGATAATGAGTTGGATTCAATAGGAAGTGATCCGTTGAAGGAGGTCCATAATGTTTCCCACATCATCGACACAAAACATAGGATTTTGTAGAGTTGGCAAGATTCATTCAAGATTGTTGCAGAAAATTCAAACAGGGTATAAGTGGTTTCAATTAAAGATGGCACTTCTCTTGAACATATCGGTGACACGACTCTAGAATTTGGCAGCATTTGACTCAACATAGGATCAGAGGTCATGGTGACAATAGGATATAATTGGATGAGAGGAAAATGGATTCCCAGAATGAAGTAAGGAAAGTGACGAAGTGAGGATAACCCAAACTCAACATGAGATACAGATAAGTGTCATGTTCAAGAATGACATGTTTCCTTTACACAAAATACAGGATATATGTTTACTTCCATTTTTCTCCACTATTTCTAGCGAGTACCTCATTATTTTTAATCTCAAGATTTAAGAGGATACCATATTCTTGTCATATAAGTTCATTCTTCAGATGAATCCATCCTAGTATTTTTAATGAGCCCTAAGAAGGAGTAGCTCAGTCTTGTCATGGTGGCAATTCCTTCGTTTCATTTTTATGATTCCAACGAAGGGGTAACTCGATGTCTTTTTCATGTTTAGAGAGTTTGAAAGAGGCAAAATAAAACTCCAAATGTCTCTTTTTCTTAGATATTCTCTTAAGTCCAAAAAGGTAGAAACAATACTCAAGAGAACCTCTTAGCCATGTTTGACTAACTTATTCCTTTTTCGTACATTAGTTTATCTCAGTCTAAAAAAGAGTTAAACTTGTATTGAGTAGAATCCTTTTCATTTACTTTAACTAGTTCAAAAATACAAGTACTCAGCAATATTTTCATATTTTTGGAGTCCAAAAAGAGCTAAAAGGGGACTACTCCTGGAGGAATGAGTGGTATAAAAGGATAGCAACTAGTTCTGTACATGATGGAACTGCTCAAAACATGTAAAGGTCAAGAGGTTGGATAATAATACCACTCACCAAAGATGTTCCCCAGGTAAGGGTAAAACAACCAAGTGAAAGCATATGATCGGCCAAAGAGATGTTAATGAAAAACCGAGGTCATCTAGAAGAAAACAGGCTAATAAAAATGGAAATCATGAGAGATAAAGTGGGAATGGTTTCATTTTTACACAAGCTTGAAATGGAGACAAACTATGCTTGAGATTAGTTTCACTTTTACAAAATATTGAAACAAAGAAAAACTATGCTTGAGATTGGTTTCATTTTTACACAAACATGAAACAAAGAAAAACTATGCTTGAGATAAGTTTACATGCCCCTAACATAATGACTCAATTCGAGGTACATGCACCCCATGCTTAATTACATTCACCTAAGTAGACAATTGGTTACAAACAGGTGGGTAGAATGAAGGTTCATTTACGAGATCAAATGAAATAATAAACTGGGAATTTATGAGATCTAATCAAAGACTAGAATTAGAAGGGGATTTGTTTCATTTTTTAATGAGATTGACACATGAAAAGAACCATGATAATGGCACCTTGTTTCATTTTTTAATGAGCTTTACATTAGTAAAGGAACTTTACTCTGACACCTTGTTTCATTTTTTAAGGAGCTTAACACAAGATAAGGAATTGTGCTCCAAGAACCTTGATTCACTTTTTAAGGAGCTTCACATAAGAGAAGGAATTGTGCTCTAAGAACCTTGATTATGGACCATAAGAGGACATGGCTTCCAAGAGGTGCCAATCGGATGGGAGAATAATGCTCTGGAGGGGATACATGTCAAGGGATCCAATGGAAATATTAGGCTACAATACCCCCAGTACATGATGCACTATATCATTGACTAGATCATCAGTAGACGCAGGCATGAAACAGGTTGCCACATAATTAACCTATGGCAGAGGTGATATAACTTACATATAAGGACCATTTAGGGAATATGGATGATTGGGAATCAAATTAGGACCAACGAATGAAAGATGATTAATGGCCACAATTATTACTTCATTCGGGAAACATATCACATGAAAGAGAGAAGAGACAAGAGCTCCCATGACATAACCATAGTCACAGACAAGGAGTAAATTAAAATCCAAAAAGCCTTGGACAACCATCACATTGATATAGATGATTTTTTCTCCCAAAGTAATAGGCAGCTTAGGAAGGATCCCTAATAGTTGACTGGTTCCTTTGTTAAAAGCCAACAAATTCTGGGTAATAGACACAAGCTATGGAGAACCTAAACCTTGCGAAGTAGTTGAGGACAGAATACTAAAATATGTGCCTTCATCTATGATTGTTTCAGGTACAGGTATATTATAAGCATGTAATGTGATTTGAAAGAGCACTTAAGAAGGAAGATGATATCCTATCAGTCAAGTCCAATCAAAGGAAGTGACCATACTACTTGGAGAGGGTGCCATGGGAATGGGAGAACTATTATAGGAAGGGAGGATCACCCCCCTATATTGTGGGAATAAGAGGATTTCCCCCCAATTCATTGGAATATGAAGAAACAAGGAGAACATGAATGGTATGAAGTCCACTCTCTACGGGAAAGGTACGATCAATTGAAGTTAGAATTAGGGCAACCATTTTCTCAACCAATCGTTGGTTGGGAATGGGCTCACGAGATGATGGGCTAGAGATGAATTCTGATCAATCATTTCATCAACAAGTGGAGGATCATTCGAGGAAAGATTTTGATAACCAGTCGGAAGACGAGGCTGAGAAGTTGTAAGGTTGTCCAACACTTTGAGGTTTCATCCATATAAGGACAAAGGTGAATAGGATGATTCCCTTCACATAACTTACAAGGAACTTTGACTTTACCCTTTTCTCCATGCACCTTACTATCACTAGTTGAGGGTTTGTCACCAGCATGATCTCCAGAGGCTCATGATGAAGGTCAATGTGAGCTTGTAGACCACACTTCTAATATCTTGGGAATACAAGCACAATCTCTAAGAAGGTGGTCAACCTTACATAACCTACAACGGAACTTCACTTTGTGGGGTTGATTGGAAGGTTTCTCCATACTAGTTGCATCCATAGCAACGAATTCTTGGTTGTCCCCCTGCATATTTTTCTTCTTCTTATTCTTATCCATCTGAGTACTAACTTGCAGAATTTCACCAAACAAAGAGGAAGAAGACATAACAGGTGAAGAAGGCAAATAGTCAACTTAAGGATCAATTGGAGATTGATATTGTTCAAGTGGAGGAGAACCCAGTTGAGAAGCAATTTGGACATTCAAAACCATAGGGGTTGAAAACAACCAAACTTGCAAACCAATGGTAAATCTGGGAAGGGACAACGTTGCCACAAAAGGATCACCAACATTTCCAAAATAAGGAAAAGGACTAGGATTCCCGTCAGAAGGGTTTCCTTGATAGGTGGACTCAAGAACTATTGTAATTAGTCTCAACCTAAGATCTACTAAGGATTATTTCCATAGGAAGAATGTTCTTCCATGGTCAGTTAATTGTAGAACTTAACAAAAAATAAATCAAAAAAGGGTAACTCAGCATAATGGTTTACCAAGCAACTCTGAACTGCAATCTACACTTTGGTGAACCAAGGACTTAATGTATGGTAGCTAATCTCCCCGAATGTTGTGTTCATGTAGGTTTTAACCCCATACAGAAATTACCTGCGTACGAATTCTAAATCACAAGAAAAATAAAAAATGCGAGAGCATAACACATAAAACACGTATACACATAGATTTCCCACTGGATCCCAAAACCAGGACTACCAGCTTGATTTTTCGTTCTGTTCCTTTCAATGTTACAATACATATTTATACATGCAAAAGCATCCAATACCATGGACCGAAAACCATTGCGTCCAAAACCATGGACCGAAAACCATTGCATCCAAAAAACATGTGCGAAAATCATGCACAAAACCATAGGTGGGTCCACCCAACCTAACATAGGGTCCAAAACCAAAATTTTCCGGGCGCTGCCCCGGACCCCATAAAGTGGGGTTACGGGTACCCCTCAAACCCCCTATTAACTATGTGGAAAGAATATAACACAACCCAACAATCTCCCACTTGTTGTTTTCTTTCCACAGGGGGCCACAGGAGAGCCTAGTCATTTTTCCAGCCCTGAAACGCCCATTGTTTCTCTACACCAAGAGAACTTCTTAGAGCTCACAGATTCAATGCATCTGTAGTATTCTTCAAAGTGTCCACCTTTACCAGCAACACCTTTTTGTCATCTATCATATCCCTCACAACGTGATACTGAACATCAATGTGCTTTGTCTTTGAATGATAAGCAGGGTTCTTTGCCAAGAAAATTGCACTTTGGCTGTCACAGTCTATCCTTATAGCTCCTTTTACTAACCCCATACTTGAACACAATCTCTGCAACCAAACTGCTTCCTTGCTTGCATGAGTGGCTGCCATGTATTCTGCCTCTGTAGTTGATAGTGCCACTACAGATTGTTTCTTACTCATCCAACTGACTGCACCTCCAAATAGGTTAAACACATACCCACTGTAGATCTTCTCTGATCCAGATCTCTAGCCCAGTCTGCATCAACAAAGCCACAGATATCCAACACTCTGTCCAATCCTGGTCTTCCTTGGTAGCACAAACCATATTCACTAGTGCCACGCAAATACCTGAAACCTGCTTCACTAACTGTCAGTGCTCCTTCCCTGGTTTTGACATAAACCTCTCAATACTCCCACTGGCATGTGCAATGTATGGTCTAGTACAACCATTGCATACATCAAGCTACCGACTGCACTTGATATTGGAACAACGGGACATGTCTCTTCCTCTTCTTGTGTCTTTGGGACCTGTTTCAAACAGATAACCTCACACCTACAAGAATAGGAACCTTCACCGGTTTACTATCCTGCATTTTAAACCTCTGCAGTATTGTCTCGACATACTTCCTCTGGTTTAACCAGAGCTTCCTCTTTGCCCGATCTCTTTAATTTCCATGCCCAAAATATAGTTTGCAGCACCGAGATCTTTCATGTCGAATTTGGAGGACAATTGGGTCTTCAAATCCTGGATAATTTCTTTGTCATTTCCAACCAGCAACATATCATCCACTTACAAGACCAGATAAATAACACGGTCACCAATTAATTTAAAATATACACAATGATCTGCTTTGCTTCTGGTGAA
>APFE031699736.1:10193-33491 GCA_000404065.3 Pinus taeda | reverse complement strand
CCCATAAAGTGGGGTTACGGGTACCCCTCAAACCCCCTATTAACTATGTGGAAAGAATATAACACAACCCAACAGTTCGGTGAATCACGATATACAAGGAGGCAAACTCAGTTACCTCTGGATGGATAGAAACCTATAGGGGACTCCAAAATTATACTCAACAGTACGTAGGAGTGCAGTCTGTAGTAGTTTTGTTTAATGTGTAACCATTCAATGGAAGTGTTCCCATATACTTACCATGTGTGGAGCACCTCCAATATATCTGAAAGTATTGTAGAACAGTCCTATACAATTCTTTACATGGAACAGGATTTCATCCCCAGGATAAAATGTTGGAAAACAGTGATAGATCCTACATTTAACAATGCTGAAACACATCTCCAGCCTTGACCTCTAGATGTTTTCATTAATGTTCCAAATGCTCCTTAGGTTAATTGAGATAAATTTTAAAGTTGAGCTTGAATTATATTTTGATTTCAAGGCTCAAAACTCAATGTCACCTTAACACACCTATGATGCAACTATTACGAAAAAGGGATTATTTCCATTTCAATGAAGGCTATTTAGCATAGGAAAGAAGTTTCAAACATTGATACAATAGCCAAGTATGCAACAAACAAACTTCCTAACTAGATCTTTCATTTTCACCATTCCAATGCACCCATCAAAAGTAAAATGAATTTCAATTCACTAAAATGCACCTACATGATGTTTTTCACTTTTTCTTTTTAATGAATGAGAATGCACTTTTAGTTTTCAACACTAAGCAATGTGATCTATGCTCAATGATAATCCCAAAATGAATTTTCAATGCAACGTAATCTAATGAAATTTTGAAAAGTAGACTTTGAGATGAAAGCTAATCAAATGAAAATGTTATTTCTTTTATAGTTTTAAAAATAACTAATAATGATTTAACCAACAACAATTCAGTATTACTTCCACACATACAAGTAGCAAACAGTAAATTAAATTGACCCAAACAACTAAAGACCCAACCAAAATTCACTTTCACTACTTCAAACGATGGGATGAAATTTTGCAAACCAATAAGAAATCAACAAAAATAATGGAAAGTTCTATGCACACAGAGTAGGACACTTTAGATATTAAGACACACTAGACCTTTCTAGTATAAATCATAAAAATTAACATCTTTTTGGACTAGAGCTACTTTAATGGTCAAAATTCATGCCGATAGGGGTTTTCAGTGCTACTTTAATGGTAAAAACTTGTGCACGACTATAATGGGCAAAATCAGCACTACAAGTGTGATTATTTCTGGAGAAAATGCATTGGGCGAGAAAGACTTGGAAAAATGAAAAGAAAATTAAAGAGATATCCAAACTTGACACTCTAAAGAACATACTACTTAAAATGCGAACCCATAATGAATTTAAGTTACAAATCACTACGAGGTTGGCCAAACTAATCAAAAATACCAAACATAAAAAGGAGGTTTGAAGGGTTATAAGATCCCTAGTGGAGTCGCCATTTTGTTGTGTAGTAAATAAATGATCCCTCTATTCCTATGGGAGGATCAAGCAACAAACATAGACACATATGTGCAAACTTTTCTAGTTTATACCAGAAAACACAAAGGAGGGTAGATGGCCTACCTCACTCTGGTGCTAGTGTTTGTTGGTGTCGTCCTTGATTCTTCTTCTTCCAAGCTCAATCTACTCTTCATCATTATGGATGAATACCTGCAAGGAAGATCATGTAGGGATTGACAATATAGACCATGTAACAGATCAATGAGTATTACATTAAATGAACAATCATTGACACATTTATGGAAAGTAAACACATAATTTATTATTAATAGATGGTAAAGGGAACATTACAACCACATAATCCTTGATGTTGGAAGCCTCTGTTGGGCCGTTAATATGTCATTATTATTATCACTTTTGAATGCTTATTCCACCAATTTCTACTCTTCTTTATCATGTCATTTATCATGGTTTATCATATAATTCTGTCTTATAATGATTTATGCTCTTATGGAAAAATATTATTTATTTTCCTTTATTTTTAATAAATTGATGATTATGCATGATTTTATCAATGATGGTTTATTAATAAATTGGCTGTAATATTACTCACCATTTTTAGTCTCCAAGATTATTTCCAGATTGAAGATTTGATCATCAAATGTGCCAACTCAGAAATTCGTTGGAATAAGAAGCGATGATTTTGTATTGAACATTTTGGGCAAATGGAGAAGAATCTAGAAAATCTGAAACATGGGTTTTGTCCAGAACAGACCAAATTAGTTTTTTTATGAGCAGTTTTCCCATTTTCAATTGGTATTAAGAGCAATGGAAGGTTCTCTGAAGACGTTTTTCTCAGATTCGCTGTGTGGCCGTTTTCTAAATTATCCCAGCTACAATGCCAAATTCGACCTGTTCCTGTTGAATGATTGATGGAAGTATATCTCAGAAATGATCTTGCTTATCAATTTGTTGAGAAAAATTTAATTTTGTAATAGAAATCATATTTCAATCATCTCTATTGAAACTGCTCTCTGCTCTCTCTCTATTTAAATCAGAACATAGATCAGACAAAGAGATGGAGAATGGAGGATGCAGAATTAAGGATTCATGATCCATGATGGGATAGGATGGGATAGGAGAAAAATGGGATTGTTGCATTACCATTGTAATTCTCAAGGCTTTTCATATTGTAATGATTTCACAATTTGATGATTAATATATAATTTGGAGGTTGTTGTTCATTCGTCTCATCTGAAGTAGCCCAGCAGCATTCGTTGGCAGCTATGGGCCTAGCCTCTGGTGGATTAAGCTGATGTTGTGTATTATATCTTTATAATTTCTTCCGTGTGATGGTTTGATTTTATTTCTATTTATCGTAATCATATTACTTTACTGCTTGGTATTTCCAGACTGAATGAATTGATCTGTTTTATATATTGTACTTAAATTGCATTGCTATTCATTTCCTTCTTAACAGAGATCACTGCTTTTCGCAAGCATATTGTTGTGTCGTTCATTTCATCTACAGAGATTTGTTGTTCATTCTAGTAATTCAACAGTTTTATATTCATTATAGCTATATAAGTATGGTGGTTCATTTATAATACTTAGCATTGCTATTCATTTACTTTCTACAATTATTTAAGCTTGCCTTTCAGCATTCTTATAATTAGCACAATTGTATCATTTTGATTAATTTGTAGTAGCACGATTGATTTTGTTCTTTGCAATTTCCAATTGGTTATTTAGTGTTGTATGTGAGGTCAACAACTGTAAAGAACACTAACTACCATTGTCTAAGTCCTCAGATTGGGGATCTAATTTATGCTTGATTTAATTTATATCAGTTAAACAAGGAATGAGTTATCGCTACTATATCCTTGACTGATAATTGTTGTAGTTTTCTCAGTGAATGGTTTAAGTTTTAGAGTGTTAAGTTTTTTTTAATTGTAAGTAGATTTTATTTCAAGCACTCATTTACTTTTGCATTTAAAGCACTATACTGCAAAACATTACGCTTGAGTAAATAGCTGCCTCAGACTGAGAACACTCTTGAAATAGAAAATCGTCCCTGGGTTGACAATTAATGTGAAGATAATTAGGAGTTAAAAATACACCTTTTATCGCTAAACATCCTCCTTTAGGTGAGTTTCCAAGTCCTAGACTTAACCTTCAAGCACTCCTTTCTCCTTAGAAAAATGGGCAGCATTTGGGTATAGTTCATCACTAGGAAGGCAACCAAGAAATAGCCAACCAGTAGTGTATAGTAGATATATTATTTATAGGGAAGGAGAGGGAGTTGAGGATCCATAAAAGGAGGGAGAGGTTCCACATCTCAATGGAAATATCCATGAAAGTAGGATCAAGGACCAAAAATGGTGGATCTCGTTCCAATCCTCATTCACATATAACTAGCTCATCGTTCTCGATACTTCTAGTAAGAGAAGCTTCTCCTCCACTTTAGGAAAAACTTCCTGAAGAGGTTCCACATAGGTTTTCCTGATATAATCCATGTTGGTTATGCTAGGACAGTATAGTGCAACAAGGTACTAGCACAGGTCACTAGTGATGCAAAATGTGTTGATCCTTAAAACAAGGTTTTTTGACATGTTTCTTTAGAATTCTTTCAAGGAAAGTTTTCTTCTTTTCTTCAAGGATGCTTATGAACATGTTTCATGGTGAATACACTGACAAATTTCATCATTTTGACACTTTGGGATAAGAGGCGGGGAGTGTGACAAAATATTGTATAACATAAAGGTGCAAAGATATGATGGTTTGGTAAGTATTTCATGGACAATCTTAGCTTATGAAAACCATATGTAGAGTTCCAATCTTATTTCACTAGTGTGCATTGTTGTGATATTTGAGTTTAATTTATTGAGCCGAGAATATAAAGGTTGTCATTTCTTGAGTGTGCACATAGACAGTGAGTATTTTATTTACCTTTTGATTTGGATCAATTGAGTCCTGAGGTAGATTTTGATGAATAAAATTTTGAAAATAGATTAGCATGGGTGTGTGGTAGCTAATCTGGTGGTCAGTAGCCAATTTGGTGATTGTTTAAAGTTTCTTGCAAGGTGATACACATAAATCATTCCCCAGTATATATTGAAGGTTACTTTGTAGGTATATACACATATATTTAAGTCTTCCATTAAATGAACCTACTAGTAATTTATTTCCTAAGTTTGTATTCAAAATATGCACTAATCTATGGTCTAGGATTTGTATGGCTTACAAGATAACATGTGCTTGGATTACACTAGGAAATGCACTAAATTGGTACAAGGTTTTGAAATAGAATGATAGAGGTACTTGTAGAGATTAGAAAACATTTGTTGATTTATCTACATGTTTAAAATACATTGATCTCCCTTTGTATGTTTGATGAAATTTTCTGGAACTATTTACATAATACATAGTATTATCTTTCAAAAATTCTTGTGCACACCTTATAATATCCATTGTGACTGCAGGAGTAAAAACATCAGACCTATTCCAGCACCAAAACCCTTGAGATATGACTAAATGTGTAATGATATATTTGATTGTATACACAAATATTAACATATGTGCATAGTTTATGAAATTGTATACCTGTCAGAGATTCAAAGGATTTTTTTGTTGCAGAAATAGATCTTGATGAATGATTATTTTATACTCACCATATATTTGTCATAGATCTATTGGAGTTGAAGTGTCAATCTGAGATCAATGTACAAAGATTTATGGCAAAGGCTTGTGTATTGAGGATTTTGCATGGATTTCTTGATTGATCTTCATGTTGTTGACCTTGTATGCTTGGTAACTCAATTTTTCATAGGTATGGCAAGGTATGTATGTTGTAGGGGTTGATATCCATCAATGCGTAGTGCAGAGATAAGTGCCTTGCTCACCAAAGGCAAAGGTTTTTCTATGATAAAATTTTCTTATGAACTTGATGGGATTAATGTTGTTGTTTGTCCTTAACTTGTAAAGAGCTTATATTTAGAATTAAATATATATACTAAGCATAGTCATGCTTGAGGTTTAGTGATATATTTTAATGTTTATGTATGGATTATGATAGAGTACAAGAATTGATCTTCACGTCTATGTATGGCTTATGATAGATTGTAGGGATTGTCTTCACATATGCATTGACAAACCTATAATCCTCAATTTTTTGTTGTAGTGATATATGAACAAAGAAAAAGTGACATAAGTTGGGTGACTAAAGAAACAAGTTGTGGTTGTGAGAAATTCCTTCAGTGGAGTCATATCTTCCTAAATTGTGAAAGGTGTATTATGCTTAGGAGTTTTCAATGTGTTGATATTTAATGGTTTCTCTAAAAGTTTGATTAAGTATTGGTTGATTTATTCCAATATATTGATGTTAGAGACTTATAAATGCTATGTATTTGTTATTGAGAGGAATTCATAGTTTGTTCCCTTGGTTAAATTGATGATGTTATCTATGATACATTGCTGGTATGACTTGGAAGCTTACAAAAATGTCTATAAGCTTGATGAAATATGAGATAATGTAATGGCTGAGTTTAAGCATTGGATAGAGTGATATAAGGTTGATTATGCTAGAGTATTGATGAGATGATTCATGTATGTATAAATTTTTCTAATTTTCAAAATATAGGAAATGTATTAATAGGGTTTTGAATTGATGTCCTATCTAAGTAATAATATTGTTGTTGATGGTTCATGGGAATTTATATTGTAATGATAATGTTTTGCCGAAGTCAGATGTGAATTCAATTATGGAGCACTAATTGAAAATAAATTTGTATGTGGGTCCAGATTGAAAATTGGAAGAAATGTGGCCTATAAGATTTATTTTGTTGCAAGTGGATCTAGTGTGAAATATTCTGAAACAATGTCCATAAGAATTCTGAGGGTTGGAGCCTTTAGTGAGGGAGTGGTAGCTTCCTTCCAAAGAAATTTCTCAGGGAGTAGTAGCTTCCCTTCAGTAGTAATTGGAGAAATAATAGGAGGTGGTAGCCTCCAACAGGTAGGATCCTATGCATTGATAGAAGCATGTGCTAGTGCAAGATGTAAAAGATAATATTTCAGAATATTAGTAAAAGAAGTGAAAGACAAGAACAACAGTGGTTTTTCCCAATTGGGCTTTCCACCTAATATTTATTGTTTATATGTGATGATGATGATGTTGACTTGTTATTTTGTCACATATAGATTTGTTGTCATTCTATTAAAATTATAAATAATTTTGAAAACTAAGTAAAAGTTGAATTATCATGAAATACTGAATCACCTCTGCCCTTTTAGTTTTTCTAAAAATTGGAATAAGAGTCAAGTCCTTTAGGAATCAATTTAACATTTGGAAGTAGATCTAAGGGATTATGGCAAGGAAGAACAAGAAGAATACATCTCAAAGGAAGGATTCAATTCAAGAATATTATGATAATGAAAGTAGTGTATCACATGTAGTGGTAGTATTTGCAATTGTCAATCAGGCACAATCAGAAATGGAACAAGTCATGTTAGGAACTATTGATAATCAATGTAAGCTCCTGCTCAATGATGCAAATTATCAAGATTGGAAATAAAGGATGAAATCTAGGTAAATATCCCTCGAATATGATGTTTGGAATTTAGTTTGTAATGGTTATACTAAAATTCCCCATCTAGTCAAGAATTGCAGAAGAATGGCCATTTATTTAATGTGATCTATTGTGGCATCCCTAATTCAAAACTTAAGAAAGTTATGCACTATGAATCTATAAAGGATGTATGGGATAATCTATAGGCAATCCACGAAGGTGAAATAAATATAGTTAAGGAAGAATTTTATTCATTAGGTAAACCAACAGGTAATCTTTCTTTCAAAACATTTAATGTATATGAAGAAGAAAATTGTGTCCTACTAGAAGATGAGTGTGTACATGAGATAAATTCCATAATATCAAATGGAGTTACAGATTCAAAATAATAAAGGTTAGATAATGAATTCAAACTTAAAAGAAATATTGTTTTTGCATTGAAAAGGATTGACAGTCTCCAGGTTAAGCTATAGGTGTATGAGAACAGGGATGATGATGAATGAGAAAACAATACAACAGTAAGTAAACAACTTAATGCAATGAAAATATATTGTGAAGGACTTGAAGTTGAGATCATCTCTCTAAAGTCTGATCTAAAAAAGTCAAATGAATGAAATAAGGAGCTAATTGAAGTATTTAAAGACCAAGAAAATGGGCTTAAAGAGGAAATTATCAAGTTAAGAACCTATTTGGAAGAGGTAAGGAAAATTTAAGAAGCAATAAGAAATCAACTAAGAGAAAATAAGAATGACTATGTGAAATTAGAAATAGAGGTAATCTCAGGAAGAAGTAAATTAGCAAAAAATGAAAAACGATTGATATTTCAAGACAATACCAAGACATTGGACAATATTCTTAGTAGTCAAAGGTCTCCCTCTATTAAATCAAGCCTAGGTTTTCATGAAATCGTGAAGAGAGAATCCATCTCACAAGGATATGCAGATAGTTTCAAAGACAACAAAGCAAATTATGAAAATTCCGATAAATAATCAAGAAGGAATAGAGCCAAAAACCAAGAAAAGTTAATTTTCAAAGAAAATCATGTGCTCCCAAGAATGAGTATGGTAGAAATGTAGACATCTAAAGAAGAAACAATAATTTATTTTATCCCTTGATTGATGATATTGAGTGTTTTATCTGTCACAACTTTGGACACATTGTAGCCTATTACAAAAGCAGATTGTTCAAACCTCAAGAAAACAATATCTCATCAAGGATGTCATTGGTTCCCAGGTATTCAAGTTTCTTTCAAGGCTATTGTTTTATATTAAAATTATTTGGTCATAAGGTTATATATTTTAGATCATATAAAAATAAAAGGATCATGAAACATGAGTAATATGACTCTTTTGTCCCCTTCTTTAGACACATAAGGTGTTATACATGAAATAAATTAGAACATGTGGCAAAAGAATGTAGGAGAAAGCCAATGAATTAATTTAGACATTTCAGACAACATGACATGTAAATGAAAAAGAAATATTTAACAAAAACCTAGAAGAAGACACCTCCATCATCAGTCATCATAAGAAAACTTGGAATAAAAGGAAATAGTAGCCAGAGAAGTGTGGTCTTACTTTGTGCACACTAGAAGAAGAAAATCACTGGTAATTAGACGGTGTATGCTCTCATCACATGTCTAGAAATAAGAGAAAAATTATCCCCCTCAAGAAAAACAAGGGTGGTGGCATTATTCTTGATAACAATGCACCAATGAAGGTGTTAGGAAAATATAGAGTTGATCTTGATGTTAGGAATATGGAAGAAACTAATGTGTTATTGGTTGAAAGGTTGAAAGCAGAACATCTTGAGTGTGTTAAAATAATTGGTAGATGAAATGTAGTTATATTTACCTCAATAGGATGCAAAATTATAGAAGAAGACACTAGAAATGTTATAGCAAAAGGGATTAGAAATGAAGAAAAGGTATATGTACTAAAGAAAAATATGGGCAAAAATAAGAGATTGTAGTAAATATCCTCCTCCTCATATTTAGAGTAGGAGAAGACATAATCCACTATAATCTATTTATAAAATGACAACAAAAGTGAATGAGAGGTGCATAGCCTCAAGATAAGAACATGGTAGTAGCATGACAATTAGGTCCGCATGATCAGGTTCCTTTTTGCAAAGAAGTGCACGAGCTCAAGGGGAGTGATACATGCAAAATAAGGTTTATATGTCTGTTATTTCATTGGTTCGGTTTTGTATGATTATTTTAGTCTTGGAACCCTAATTATAGTTTGATAATATGGAAACCATGCATATGACCCCTTATGCATGTTTACAATTATGATTTGATATGAGTTGTATGGCTCTTGACGTGTTGCTAGATCATTTTGATTTTTCAGTGGTTAAATGATGTATGCACATAGGGTTTATTATATGTTGGTGGAAACATATTGAATTACCTAATTCTATGATTCTTATCATTTAATACATGTTGCAAGATGTAGGCTACTATTATTACATATTTTGAGGTTATTTATGAATGATGTCAAGGTGTGGTGATGAAGGAATGGAATGTGTCCAGGGGGATAACCTCATATTCTTCTAGTGTTTTAGTTATTCATTGTTGGCGTTGTGTTCTCTTGTTGGTAGGAAAAGGAAAAGGCACAGATAAAGAATTTTGTCATCCCTTGCCATGTATTATCTGATATTTCTTACTACATATTTAATAGATTGTTGTTGTTGGTACCATAAGAGAAGACCTTATGATAGAAATAATGCATTGAGCAAAATGTTATAGTATCGCTTCATTTTCTTATTATATGCTAAATAAGTGATGTTGTGCTAAATTGTTGGCCAAAGAGTTGGAGTTTGAAACTTCTAGTATATGGTTGCATAATGATGAGCCTTACTCATAATATAGTATGGGGAAGAGTTCTCAAGCTCCTATATATATTGTGCTTCTATAGGCTATTTTTTGTCAATGATAAGATAGTACTAAATGAGATTAACAATGTGCTACCAAGATTTGACAAGATGAAGGTTTTTCTAGTGTTGTTGATCAGTGGGTTTTGTAGGAAAATGTTGGCATGCTTTGAGCCACCTTACATAATATTACCCTTTACCATTGATGTCAATGGAGGAAAGAGAAGGACTTGATAACTTGGTATTTTGTAGGAGATTTACATCAACACCAATTGGGGGGATTGTTGGCACTAGGAATGATGGTTGGTTATCATTGATGTCAACCTGATTTGTAAAAGAGTAATCCCTTCAAGCAAAATTTATATATTGTTTTGTACAAGTGCATACCCATCCAATACCAAGGTCAAGTTTTTGATTGAAGTCTTTTAAAAGTACCATCAATGTATTCAATTTTTTTGCTAATACTGTCAGTTAATATGCCACTAGTTTACTTCAGATATTTTAGAAAAATGTCCAAATGAAGCCTCAAAAATCCATAATATGTCACTAAGTTGAAAGATCATCACTTTCTACACACAACCATAGGAAAGGCCCACCACTAGTGTCTAGTAACCTCTATCATCAAAGTCACAATTATATCTTAGATTATGTCATACAAAATAAGTTATCACTAGCACAGAGAGGGAATCTTGATATGATGCCACCAAAGAAGCATTAAAAATCTAACTTTTACCAAATGATGAGGTAACATGGTTTCATAGGTAAAATAAATGCATTAAAAGTTGATCTATAGAGTACGTGGCCCAGGTTACAGTGTGGTTCCTAAGAAAAAAGGGCATGAAAATGCATGTAGGTGAAGAAAAATAAAAAACCATGGGAAAAACGATCAAATTGCCCAAGGAATTCATGCGTGCGAGGGTGTTTCAATGTTCAATTGATATGATCAACAAATCCATCAACAAAATCCATGTATTTTCCTATGGTAATTATAAGGAAGAAAAAATATAAATAAGCAAGGAGTTTCATCAGCATATGTGTGCATTTTCATGAGTTAATTTTTGGAACAGGTGATTGCACCAATGCGCAAGTGTCAATTAATATTTCAGTGATCTAAAGATGTAGATATTTGATGGTTTGGTAAGTATTCCTTGGACAATATCAACTTATATGCACCATATATCAATGGTAGATGTCTGATCTTATTTCACCAGTGTGCATTGATGTGATATCTGAGTTTAATCTGTTAAGCATATAATATGAAGGTTGTTATTTCTTGTGTGCACATATACAGTGAGTTTTTTATTTACCTTTTTATTTGGGTCAATTGAGTCTTGAGCAATATTTTGATGAATAAAATTTCCAGAATCGATTAGCATGGGTGTGTCGTAGCCTATTTGATAGTCAATAGTTGATTGAGTGATTGTTGAAAGTTTCTTGCAAGGTGATACATATATATCATTCGCTTGTATCTATTGAAGCTTCCTTTACAAGGATATCTATCTCTCTATATATATATATATATATATATATATATATATATATATATATATATATATATATATATATATATATATATATATATATATATAATAAGTATTCCATTGAATGAAACACACTAGTAATTTATTTCCTAATTTTTTATTTAGAATATGCACTAAGTTATGGTCCACAACTTACAAGATAATAGGTGCTTGGGTTACATAGTAAATGCACTAAGTTGGTATAGGGTTATGAAATAGAGTAATGACAGAGGTACTCAAAGGGATTAGAAAAAAATTGTTTATTGATCTACAAGTTTAAAATACATTGATATCCTTTTGTATGCTTGATGACCTTATCTTACAGTGTTTACATAATTCATAGTATTATCTCTGAGAAACTATTATGTGCACCATATAATATTCAGTGTGACTACAGGAGTAAAAACATCAGATATGTTCCAGCTCTAACACCCTCCTCCCACATCCACCCAAGTAACCATGCCAACTGTGGTAAACATGAGATGAGAGGCTACTATTATTATATTCGACCTCCTAGGTAACCCTAAGGAAGTGGAATCAATGGAACATCACACACAGTCATCCAAAATCATCAATAGAACCCTCGATAGGCAAGTCATCCACCCAGACAGCTTGTCCCTGGGTCCCATTTTTGTTCTAGACCTCTAAGGCCATAGTCACTCTCATACTATGGGCAAGGGAGTGACCAGAAACCCAAATTGTCTCTCATAGGCCTTCTTGCTAGCGAATGTGGACTAAAGTTTCTAGTTCTGTGCTAGTAACCTCGAGATTTAAGCCATTCTTTTAGGCCCAGAGTGCACGCCACTACCTAGAATGGAATGGTAACTCAGAATTAATAAAATTACAAGGAAACAATGATGCAAAAGCGATAAGTTGATCAAGACCTTAACCAAATCCCTACTAGCCATGATAGAAATTACGTCAAACATATCATCAACATGTAACCTTCAGGTGTAAACAACAGAATTGAGTGTAAGGATCTCATACTTATCTGAGAATTGCTATGAATCATTGTTCCCTCATGCCATTTGTTGCATTATCCTCTATTAGGTCATGGACACATTATCCATTCATATACAAGTAAAAACATGCTGAGATCCATACATAGTTATTGTCATAAAATTTACATATAACCACCATAATAGGAATAGAAATACCATAAACATATCAACAATTAAAATCCATATATATATTAGTGCATTTGCACCTAGAAATCAAGGGAATGAATTTCTCATTAATGAATGCAATCAACCAACTAGAGACGGGACTATCACATTCCATTCAACCATAGATTGGATGAGCCAAATCTCTCTTT
Organism: Pinus taeda; assembly: GCA_000404065.3. Classification (NCBI taxonomy): domain Eukaryota; kingdom Viridiplantae; phylum Streptophyta; class Pinopsida; order Pinales; family Pinaceae; genus Pinus; species Pinus taeda. The sequence goes on along the minus strand of APFE031699736.1, from coordinate 20,722 downwards.
AGCCATTCACCCCCATGCCATATTCAAAGCATGAATGTTGGACTCAAACCAAAATAACTCAACCAGGGCATACCGAGGCTAAACCACCTCACCCTCATTAATAGAAACCAAGCTTTACTGTAATCCATCCTAGATCACTAGGCCAACACAATGAACACATCATAAAAAGATTTAAATTATCTCCACATGATCACTAGGTTAAACAAGCATGGATGCTACCATATTTATCCACCTACACCATGAGGAATTTTCATGTCTCCTAGTCTCTCGAGCTTTACCGTATATCCTTCCATTCACCAAAAAGGATTCCTAGGTCATCTGAGGAAACACAATCTTGGCGTTACTACAACCCACAAACTGGCTCAGGGATCACTAGGATAGTGGCTTTACCATGATCCATAGTCTGGTACAAGGACCACTAGGCCATGTGCTCTATCATTCAGAGATCCACCCCACTCAGCTTCAAATCCATCTGGTAATCTAGCTCAACCAAAACATGAGAACCCCATCACCCCATGGCTATCCAGAAATGGTAAGGGTGGGTTGTAAAACACTGTTACACCTATAAAAACCCATGCCACAACAGCAAAATAACAACATGCAATACCATGCATGCAAAATCTAGCAAGGAAAATACACATACAAGTCGATACCTACAATGAAACATATTGTAGTTGCTTGATCCTACTGTTCCCTACTTGATCTTTGCTTCCTCTTGCCTTCTTTTCCTTTCTTGCTCCAATTCCAAAGTGCTCCAAGAAAACTCTAAGTGTCCAAGAGTATGAGAGAGAGAGAGAGAGAGGATAATGATAGAGCTCCAAACCTAAACTGATCAAGCCTTGCCCATTGATCCTCATAAGCACTTTTATGAATGAGGCCTCTATTTTCTTGATTTTCCATTATTTTCCTTCATTTTCCTCCTCACATGAAACATGTGACCTTTCACCTTAATTTTCTCCTAATTTCCTTAATTTTCATAAACAAATGTGCCAAAATACCATTTTTCATTTCCAAAGCCTTTGCCAATTTCCTTTGCCATAAACAACCAAATGAACACCCCCTAGTATTTCTTGCCCAACATTCAGCTTGGAATAAGTGTCCCATTCATATGTGGTTATTTTTTTTAAGTTTTGTTACATGGAATTTTCACCAAGGATATTATAGAACCCTCCCCCTTAGGGGAACACCGTCCTCAGTATTCAATGACAACTATAACCAACAATATTGTTGAAATCAAAACATATTCACCATGGAGCTTTATAACATAGCTCATTGTAGTATTTACAATGAAAGACTTGCTCAAAAGAAAAAAATTATGACAACATGACAACATACCAGCTTGATAACACACCTCATTATGGTATTTACAATAATCACATATACACATGTGCACATTTGCTAAACCAACAAATAAAGGATATGATGCCTACATCAGAAACAAGGGAATCCAGAGGATCACACCTACACCCTCAAAATAATACCAAGATTCAACTCCTTCCCAAGAATTCCAGAACCACTACCACAGTCAAATATGCATCCATTGTCTAGTGTTATAATCCTACACCACTTGTCCTCTCAGTGAATACTTATTGACTCATTTTCTTAGGGCGCACTCCCAATGTGCATATGATTCCATCTAGAAATGCTCATGACCAAAACAAATATATCCTTGGCCTTTCCTTCTCTACTACATAATCCCTTGATCAATCCGGTTACCCCTTCTGTGTAGTCACTCACCTTCCAAGTTCCCCGGCATCCCCTATCCCAAGCGATGCATCCCTTGGCAAGGCTTCCTCGCATCAGAAGATCAAACAACCAAGGCATATACCTACCTCAACCATCATATTGGTCATAGCATGCTAATGGAAATCAATGGAAACTATTGGGTACTAGTGTCCCACAACGACCCTACTCCTGAACGCTTTGCCAGTGTATTGTTGCCTGTGTCAATTTCTTTTGTTGTTGCTGCCAATTCTTGCAGTTAATTTCAACCATCCAACTAGGCATGTTCATGCATTCTTGTTCCAAGCACATAACTTCCATTAGATTCAAAATAAATTAAAATAATTTCAAATCATACCTCATTAGTAGCTCATCAATAAGGTACACTTTCAATCATGTTTACTTCCTATCATGACAAGTCAAACTAGCATCATGTATAAAAACATCACATCAAGTTAGCTCAAAACATAACCATCATAGATCAAAATCATAAATCACATGTAATCATCGTAAACCAAAATCATAGATCACATGTAATCATCATAGACCATAATCATAAACCATATGCATAGTAAAACTAAAATACAATATTGATACTTATCCTTCATCGATCCTTACTTTTGCCTTTGTTCTTTTGTACACACACCAGATCGGTTGCCACACCCAACAAACACATAGTGCCTTCTCCTCCACTAGGTGCACATGTTCATAGTGTGCATTAGGCACATACAACCACACACGCCATACAAAACCATCCAACACATGCACCTATACCTGACATACAACACATACACCTACACCTAGTGTACATATGTATACATGCACAATGTAGATCAGAAGATATGCATCCTTACAAAATGTGCAACACCACAAAATGCATATACCAAGACCTGGTATACAACACAATGCATACACCTATACCTGATGTACAACACAATCCATACAACTACACCTAGTGTACAACATAGCACAATACATACGCCTACATCTAGTGTACAACACAATACATTCACCTACACCTGATGTACAACATAACACAAATATGTGCCTAGAGTGCAACATAATGAATGCATATATAACGATACCACAACTATATAATGAACATACATAGTACTACATGTACATAGCACAACATGTATGATATGCACACAATAATACACATGCACCAGTACCACATGTATCAAGCACCACCTGCACAACTTGTGCACAACATCACATGTAAACGGCACCACCTGCGGAATGTGTACACTGCACCACTATACAACATGTACATAATACCACACACAAGATATGTACGCGACATCATATGTACATAGTGCCACATGCACAACATGTACACAACACCACCTGCACATAGAACCACTTGTAAAACATGTACACAACACCACATGCATGCAACACCACTTATACAATCATGCACATGACACCATATGTACGTAGCACCACATGTACAACATGCACACAACACCACCTATACATAGCACTGCATATCCAACATGTACATAATATCATCTGTACACAGCACCAAATACCCATCATGCACACAACACCGCATATCCATTAGGCACACAATACATTATACATCTATACCCAACATTGAATATGAAACATTCATACAACACTATTTGTACTACACCATGTACATAACATTACATAATCAACATGTACACACACTAAATATACACCACACCACATGCACACAACATCACAAGTGCAACAAGTACAACATATATTATATGCACAACAGTCGTACCGCACATCCAAAATGAGATTGACTCTTTACCAAGAAGCCTTGCTTCCACTGTCTTATTCATGCTTATCCTAGCATGCCATAGACCACACTGATTTCACTTTGCTGATGTATCCCTCAGTATAACCTATCCATAACATAAGCATAGGCATAATACAAGAATACAATATAAAGTCATATTCACATGATACTAACCTCATATGTTTGTCATGACTACTCTTCCCACTTGATTCCTCATGTACCAAGAACCTATTCATGTCATTTGCCTACGTAAGAAAGCATTCCTCCATAAGAATGATTCTTGATGACCCTGTCAGATAGTGACATGGATACACGTACACATACATACATCCTAAAATAATAATGATATCTTTAGTCAACTTCATACATACATACAAATGTACGTATAAACATTAGCATAAAATAATCATGATTCATGATCACCCTATCAGACATGACATATAGACACGCCTACATCTATACATATATAACATCAACATAATAATGATCACAACAAAATTATATTATAGTTTCAAGGTTAAGAGAACATCCTTTATTCATGCAACACATGCGCAATATTAATAATAGTCCTTCACAACATAACCAAGGAATCTGATGCCTTAGATCCATTTACTTTACCTTTTTGGTTCCCTTTCTCATGATTTTACTACCACTATCCATTTACCACAATGGACCCAGCCAGTCCAACCGACTGCCATAGTCTTACCTTCCACTACACTTACTCATGCACAGAGCTTCAGTTGAGTCTTGCATTACCTATTGGGTATCACATGACTCTCCCCAAGCTCCATTAATTTTCTATTTTCCCAACCAATTCCCAATACTCTGTTGTATATCTAACCCAGAATATTATAGATCTGATAGGAAAATATAAGATTATGCAAATAAACCCAAGAAATAAGATAGAAATGATTCTTATTTGATCAAACCCTTAAGGTAGAGCAACACCATACATTCACTCCTTAAGGAAGGAGAATACTCCACAAGCCATATGCCTATTCATACCAGAATACTTCTCTTCATATCCCTCCATGTGGAGTCTCTAGCCTCTATATAGGCCTCATACCTACAATACCATGCATCATTACCATGGTTTCCTCATACCATCAACTAATACCATGGGCCCCTTACATTATTATTAACTACTTGTGGTCCCTTACATGACATGGGTTAACCACCTTATTTATTACTATGGCCCATCCCATTATTACATTATTACTTTAGGTACCTCCCTTGGTACCCCATATTATCCCCCCTAAGTATATAACACAAAAAATGTTTGAATCAATTTCAAGTCCCATAACTCTGCCTCTCTACACCTATTTTGAAAAGAATAAAAATTTTTCCAACCCCCCAAAGTTCTTTTCTTTCTACAACCATACCAACTTAGTTTTTTGTTCAAGTCAATTACGAGGTATTTGTAATCTCCAACTTCTTCCAGAATGTTGCCTTCAAAGTAGAACTTATGCTAACTATGTTTTCTTTTTTTAGAGAAAATAACTACTTTCATTTTGCTGATAATGACTTGCATCCCCACACTTCTACAAAATGTGCAAGGGATAGTAAGTGCTCTTGCAAACTAAGAGTCGATTTAGCAATTAGAATAAGGTCATCTGCATATAAAAGAAGCATTATAACAAACTTTCCCAAATAGATACCATCACCTTCTTGCGAATTTAACCACTCCTCAAGCTTGTCAATATATAAACCAAACAAGGTAGGAGACAGTAGGTAACCTTGCTTGACCTCAACATCACTTCTAAGACTTTCAGAAATTCTTGCTGAAGTTCTAAGTTTGACTTCCACCTCTTCATACATCCTTTGCATAGCTGCTCTCAAATGTTTAGGAACCCCAAGTTCCTCTATTCTATGCTAAAGCTTATCCCTATGAACTGTGTCAAACACTTTTCTGAAATCAACAAAGCAATAAAGTACTTCCTCCTTTTTCTCCCAAACTTTTTCAATGATGTGCGTTAAAGTTATACAATGATCAACTGCGGAATGTTTGGGTCTAAAAAATTCTTTCCCTTTAGCATGCTTATCTCTTTCTTCTGCCCACTTGCTAATTTTATTTTCTAGCATGCTTCCAAATAGCTTTGCAAACAAAGGGTTTATCATTATGGTCCTATAATTGAAGGGATTATTTACGTCACCGATCTTGAAAAGAGGTATTGTAGACTAGTTTTCCAATCTACGGGGAGCCCCTATTGTATGATGTTGTTGAAATTTTTTGTAATGTGAGGTGCAAGAATCTTTGAGCCCCACTTTAGATATTCTGCTTGGAGTTCAATTAAGTCTTTTGCTTTCCCAACACCCAATTTCTTGATAACCATCTCTACCTCTTGCACTGTGAAGAGTTCAGTATTAGTGTTGACCAAGGGGGGAGGGTCAACCTTGGGATCCTGCTCATAGATTTGTCTTGCATAGTCAAACCATTTAGAAGTTGTAATACTATTTACAGTTTGTATCTTTCTGGATTGGAGCTCATTCCAAAATAATTTGGGATTATTTTTCCCAAGGAATATTAGTTTTTCCCTCCTTGAAACTATGAAATCAACCTTTTTCTTGCCTAATAACTACTTGTAAACTTTGAGATTTATGTTATCCTTGTTTAGCTCTTTCCACATTCTCCTTTCCTTTTTGCATTCCTCGTCAAACCATGCATTAACCAGAAAGAAATTTGTTTCAAACTTCTTAATTTTTTGCTCTTTTGCACTCTGCAAGTGCGTATTGAATTGAATTTGTTAATTCGTGAATATGAAGGCTGTGAATTGTGATTTTCTCCTTCTTGAAGAGCCTCTCTAGCGTCCTTTTGAAGGTATTACAATTTTCTAGAGTCAAAAGAATTCTACCCTTTGGGAGATTTTGTTGGACATGTTGAATTTTTTACTCTAATTATTTCTTTCTAGTCCAAGAGAAACTTAAATAAATTGGCTTGTGATGTGATTTTAATTCCCAAAGATGATCTCCAATTAAAATAGAGCATTATTATAAAACGATATAAGTGAAACGATGTTATCTTCAAATGGTTATTAGCAAATGAATTTTACTTCGAAAAAAATGAGGTTAATATTAGTGTTTATTTTATTTTATTATAATGTTTATGATTTATGATAAGAAGTAAATTTTATGCATACATCTAATTAACATAAAAATCAATATACTTGATATATGTGTTGGGTATATGAAATAAAATTATTTGGGAACTAAAATGTGAAAGATGAGTCATATTATAAAAAATATGATAAATAAAAAATTAATCCAAACAAATCAAATTGGAATTTTTTTATATGTTTTAGTTGATTTTTTAAAATCAAATGAGAATTTTTTGGATTTAGCATTATAATAGGGTTTAAATTTTTTAGAGCATTAAATCTATCTGTACATTTAAAAATCACATTTTAAGAATAAAAATCCACAATATCACAAAAAACTTATCAACCGGTTCCGTCCAAATAAATAAAAATATCTCATAATTAGAATGCTCCATTTAAGATAGGCTATGTGTATATCAAGCAAAAACAGGTTATGTGTATATCAAGCAAAAACATGTGATATAAATCTCAAGGTGTGAAAGATGAAACACATGAAAGAAAGCCCAAGATGTAGTAGATGGAGGATATGGTATGGATGCATTAGAGAAATAAATTCATCTACGAAAATATATGCAATTAATAGAGCATTTCATTATAATGCGATGATTATGATTCCCAACATAAATAAGTTATATAAAATTGATATAATTACTAATTTTGAAGTGATATATGCTAACTGCTGGCCCAACAAAAAAAAGCGTGACAAAAATCCTGAAGATTAAGAAGATAAAACAAATGAGAGAATTGCAGGAGAGAAAGGATAAGTTATAGAGAATTGATATAGTTATTAATTGTGAAGTGATATATGCTAAGTGCTTGCCAAACATTAGAAATCCTAAAAAAGTTTTATGCTCTTGACATTAATGAAATAAATATCATTTATTTATATAAATTTATATGGTTAAATATCAAAAATTTAATGCCAAATCTAAGTGTTAAATTAAGTTAGACATTATTACATTAAAACTTTTTTCCTAAATTCTTTAGTGCTAATTGATGTGTTCTAACTTATTTTAACCTTATTATTATTTATTTTAACACATACTATAACCTATCAAATCAAAATTATGAAGAATTATATATTATGATGTATTTTATAAAAAAATCAGGATATTTATCTACAAAGTTGTTGATTGTGGCTGGTGAAATGGTATTTATTATTATTAAAAAAAAATCAGAATATTCCTAAATAGAAAATGGTTATATATATATATATATATATAATAATATTATTATATTGAAATGAAACTGATAAAAATATACTATAATATAATTAAGGAGACATGTGCCATAATAAATAATAAAGTAGTTTTAGTGTAATGGGAATGTACATAAGCAACCAAGTATATAAAGTAGGACTTTTCACCTTATGTAATATTGATTCTAGGATAAAGAAAATTCAACATCCATAAAGCATTGTGAAACAATAAAGTGCAAATTAAATTAGCAAGAAGTGGTTAGTGAAGGTGAGAAGCATATGAAAGAAAACATTCCACATATTTTTCTTTTGGGCATTTATGATAATACCTATACACAAGTTTATATGACAAACTTAAAAAATAAAAAATAAAAAATAAAAACATTTTATTTAGCACAATTAACTATGTTAGCTATGTGACCTAATTGATAGAACATTTCATGACTTAGAAATTTCAAATAATCGCTCATTGTGATGTGCAATATAAACAATTTAGTTGGCATAATTTAACCAATTTAGTTGGCAAAAATCATTCCTCTAGTAGTACCTAACCCTTTGAACACTTAAAAATTGATTCAAATTCAATTTTTAACCAGGGTTGTAGACCATAGAATACATTTATGATTAATTTGAAAAATAAAAAATTAGCTTGTTATGTGATGGCTATAATAAATATGAATAAATAAATTCAAATTCAATTTTTAACCAAGGTTGTAGACCATAGCATGCCTATATGATCAATTTGGTTTCGAAAAAATAACAACAAGAGATGCAAAGTAGCAAGTCCCTTCCTATTTCCTTCATGACAGAGAGTGGACCAAGAGATAACAAATTCATTGATGTTGTTAGGAAAAGAGAGTGAACCAAGAGATAATGCATGTGTTGATTTTGACAGACATTTTTCAAAGCGCTTCAAAGTGGGTACGGATTGTAGGGACAAAACCAAGAGCCAACATGTTGTAGAATGCAGACAACATTCTTCAAAGTGCTTTAGAGTGTTGTGGTTGAGCCTTGTTGAAATGTGCCCCCTATGTGATGAGGGTGTTGACTAATAATGATTTCAGCTGCTACTCATTCGTAATTATGGTATTAGAGTGATGCAATGACCCAATTGGAAGTGTGAAAGACACAGGAAGAAATGCTTCTTTACATCCTGGTTAGAAGAGCAATAGCATTATTCCTCCTCTCATTAGTGAGTGGTGGATAAATCCACTTGATGAGCAACAATGTGATAGGTCAATTTAATTCTATACAAGGGGTGGAATTCAGCAACAGACTTGGCCAATAGTGATACATAGTACAATATATCCTTGTATCGAAGTAAAATATTAGGTGTATGAAGTCACTTGTTGGTAGGAATATAAATTATACGCTATGTTTACATTCTTAGATACGAATCATATTTCGTGGCGAATAATAGTTTTGGTTACAAATAGAGAAATAAATAACCTCAGATCACATTGTGATAGAAAGTGCCACCTTAAATCACATTGTGAAAAAAAATTGAGGCACTTTGTCTTGTTCATCCCATATGTATCATATTTAAATTATTTGAGATATTATTAGTCATCTCTTCTCTTGTTTCATACTTTTCCTTACTCGGAGAAGATGACACATAACTTTAATGGAGTTTTGTGGCACCCCTATACCAACTAACACTATCTCTGACCACCTATCATAGACTCCACTAAACTATATTTAGTGTAGAGTACCCACAATAATGTAATTGGAACTATAAATTGAATGACAAGCCCATTTATGATATGTCTTATTAGTCCCTGCCCTCCGGGCCTGGCAGGGACTATAGCAATCGGTTTGGTCGGTTGCTATTAGTTCGGCGCGCTCCCCCATACAAAACGGAATTCATTAACCTAACTTTCAAATTTATATTTTATAAATCACTTTTTTCTTACCAATACAAAATTTCCCGCCGCTATTTCGACCACTCAGAAGTTTAACCATCTTATTTGGCCTCATATCGAGGCCAGGAGCTGGGCAAACTTACGATAAATCTTCATTTAACATATGTATTCCATGAATTTTATGAACATGCAAAGTAATGCTACCATTACATTAGCATTAGTTCCTTAACATTAAATGTTAAGGTGATATATCACTGAACTAAACTAGTTTATAAGTAGCTCAGGTCAAGTTGCCAACATGCCAACACATGTGCTTGCTTCGCTGTCTCGCTGCATGTTGATTTGCATGTTGATTCGGTGTCAATCTTCTGAAGGTCTGAGCTGAAATAAACCAAATTCGCTGAACATCTGGGTGTAATAGTAGGCGGTACACTTGGATTTATTGCTGCCATACTGATTCTGCCGGAACAGTATGCTACACATTCAGGCAACAAAGGAGAATTTTCAACTACGAAATTATGAGGTAAGCTACTTCCAATTTTAATGCAAATGATCATATGGAAAATGAGAATAATTTTGAATTGCGTTGATGTGCAGGGGGTTTTACCTGATGGTAGACAAGTTGCAGTAAAGGTTGTAGTAAAACGATTGTATGCATACCTTGGCTTCCTGAGCGGAACAGTATTCTACAATCAAAAAACTGCAGCTACACATTCAGGTGACAATGAGAATTTATATTCCCGCTATACCTATCGAATTCGGAATTCATTTTCAACTACGAAATTCTGAGGGAAGCTACTTCCAATTTTAATGCAAATGATCATATGGAAAATGAGAATAATTTTGAATTGCGTTGATGTGCAGGGGGTTTTACCTGATGG